>JAUESF010000001.1:19698834-19713299 GCA_032274765.1 Malacoctenus tetranemus | reverse complement strand
GTGTGTGTGTGTGTGTGTGTGTGTGTGTGCACTTTTGTTTTCGCCAGACTTTCTGTTCATATTTTGGGGGAGGGCCCGAGAGACAGGGGGTGAGATTAACAGACAGCGCTGGTGAAGAACAGAAGTAGAAAGAGTGCCAAGTTGGCAGTCTTGGCAACAACCCCAGAGGAAGTGTTAGATTGTCCTTTGTGCTCCTGTAGGCTGAAGAGGAAAGCCCACCCCACCCTTTCTTTCTTACACCCCCCCCCCTCCTCCTCAACACACATCCACAAAGTCACACTCGCATGAACCTTTTCCTCTCGACTCCACAGGCCTGGAAACATCCTGTTCTTTGAATCAGATGAATAAGCATGGCTTTACTTATACATGTACGCTGTGGAAACACGGCAGCACCGAGGTGTTCGTCCTTCACCAGAGACATTTGCTCTGCATAAGTGATAACGACTGATGGAACCAGAGAGCTACCGAGTCGTCGTCCTAGTTCAGATGGTTATTTATGTTCCCGAGGCGCCTGGTCGAGTTTGTGTTTTCCTGGCGGTGGCTTTTCTGCGGGTTTTTGTGTCTCGGTGACGCGGCGCTGCGCCTGAACTCGGAGCACCCTGCGAACGTTTAAGAGCGGAGCTGTCATCTTTCTGGGGGAGAAGGTCTTAAAATAGCCGGTGTGTACAGAGGCAGCGCCACCATGAGACAATGCTGGGGTCAAAGATGAGCCAGTCCCCTTTTCCTTTTTCACTTGTGAAGTAAACATTTCACTCTGCGACACACACCCATGTACTCGCTGACACACAATATAGACTCATTGGCCACTTCATCAGGTACACTTGCGTCGTGCACAGTGACAAGTCTGACGTCAACGTCCACTTTGATTGTTGATACTGTTGTTTTGTTTGATTTAAATCTTTGTCATTCTTTGAGGTGGTATTTTGTACAAGTGTTTACTGGAACTACTGAGTGATAATGCTGGAATCAGCCACTCCATTCACATAAATGAGAGAGACTGATTGTTGGAGACACTAATCAAAATAATGCAGTCTTGCTCCATACAAAGACTATCATCTGTTTATTTCTCCACCCCTTTTTGTTTATGGCATGTTCGTATAAAGTAGCCCCTGAAGTGCCATTTCACAACTTACATTTCAGTACATTTACTTAAATATTGATATTAGAAATCATGGAAATTGTTTTTTTTTGGTCTTATTTTAGCCAAATGAAAATAAAATAGATTCAAACTTTGGTCGTTTTCCCATCGTACATTAAATAATAAAACTTATTCTGCCTCTGTACATATGGTGCATCCAGAGAAAACGAACATGTAAACAACAACAAAGGGAAAAGATGGAAAGTGATTTATTGTAGATCATTGAAATGCAACAAATCCATTTCAGAGAGATAATTGTTTGCAATGTGAAATTAAATGTAAAGCTGTCAGAGTGCGAATTTTTAGGCCCTAATCTCCTCATTATAGAAGCGGATGTACAATCCCCCCGTGTTTCTCTCTTCTTTTATCACGTCAACAGTTGAAAGCAGCGGAAAAAACATCCAAAATGATGTTCAGAGTGTCGCTGCGGTTCAGTGATTTTAGGCCACCCGTAGCCCCCCCAGCACCACCTCCCTTGACTTGTGTCTAAATCTGATCTGTCATTTGTGAATCCCTGAAATGCCTGTGATGGTGATGTTGGAGTCACAGAAACATGAACTGGTCTCACCCAAGTTTCCTTAAAGTCCGATCTGAGGTTTGAGCTCCGTGTAGCTTTATTTAGCACAGAGGGAGTTTAATATCAGCGCAGATGTTCCGATGAACGTCTCAGCCTGATAATTAAACCCAAAGCTGCAAACCAATTTCACTTCTACCAAAAAAATAAGCTCCAGCTCCATTTTTGTGGCAGAAATGTTCATAACACAGAAATTTATTGTGTAGCTACTCACAAAAAATGAATGGGGGATTTATTAACGTGTCTGCAGTCAGGTTTTATTGCACTTCCCTTCCACTTCCTGAGCCACTGAATCGTTTTTTTTTCTTCTCTTGTTCACAGGATGGTTTACGCAGATTGTCAGGAAATGAGTACATCTTTTCCACAAAACGTGAGTTCACATACGGCGCTCTACAGGTTTGATGCTGTGTGTTGTAGCGTGTATGAGGAGTTATTTCTAGATTTTTATGCTCTGTTGTCAGAAAAATGTAAATTCCTTTCAGAGGAAGTGACCATCACATGTAGGATCACACTCATGTCAGAATTCTTCCTTTCTTCCTCCCTCAGAGCCTCACCACATCCCGAGTCATCTGACAACTCCTCTATCATTAAATGACATCCCCCCTCGCATCGCCCAGACCATGGAGAACGAGGACTCTTGGGACTTTGACATCTTCAACTTGGAAGCAGCAACCATCAAAAGGTGAGACGCGGGCTCATTTGTGTGTGTGTGGTCCGAAGGTTTGATACGAAGAGGACTTGTGATGAGCGTCTGTCCCGATTCTTCCCGCAGGCCTTTGACCTACCTGGGTTTGAAGATCTTCTCGCGCTTTGGGGTTTGCGAATTCCTAAACTGCCCCGAAGCCACTCTGCGCTCCTGGCTGCAAGTCATCGAAGCCAACTACCACTCCAGTAACTCCTACCACAACTCCACACATGCGGCCGACGTCTTGCATGCAACGGCATACTTTCTCTGCAAGGAACGGGTCAAGGTAAGTTCACAGAGAGCATATGATGTTTTTTGGGGGGTTTGAGGATCTAAACTAATGTCCCTGGATACTTGTTTTGTTTGATTCACTTGATTGGATAACAAAAAGGCCTTATTCTTTCACAGTAGGAACGTTTTTTTTGGTGAACTTAGATTTTTTTTTTTAAAAATCTTCAGCATGTTTCCTCTTTAATCCCTCGGGTTGTGAACTTTCCGTCACACTAAAGCAATCCTGAGCAATCTGCTTTGACTGGACTTGAACCGAGGCTGGGATTTCTTTTACCACTCTCGCGTACGTCATCGGGCCAATTTCAGTGAATTCCCCAGAGACGCAGAGGAAACACAAACTTCACAGATTAATGGGAGTCCTTTTACCAGGATAGTTCCTAGTAATAAAAGTTCCTGGAAATGTTGGTGGGAAAAGGAGCTCAGTTTGACAGGACTTGGAGACATCATCATTTTCTGTAGAGGAGTTTATTGTCCAAACCTCCTCAGATTCCACTTATCGCGAAGCCCAACTCTCCCGGCATTCTTGGGTGTCAAAGTGCCGCATGTGGGCCGGCTTGATCCTAGAAAGACACAATCATGCCCAAGTGTGTCAGTGGCTCAGTAACCATTTGAGGGCACGCACTGGTTAAGCTGATTACCGAACCATCTATTTGTGATCTGACTGGAGTGATCTTTCATTGGCTTACCCAGTGAACTGTGGAGTTGCATCATCCAAGGTTAATGAATCCCTGGAACTCTGCGGAGGGGTTAGTGTGTCTGTTACCTGGAAATTGATTTCAAAATGAGGAAGCCTTTCAGAAATTTGGAGACTCGTGGTCGAGGAGTGTCAGAGTTGTCCAGGTCCCGCTGCGCTCATTAGATCCTCCGGGTCGTGACCTTGAGCCAGACATGGTAGCACACAGGCTCTCAGATGTGGGTCGCTTTGGATAAAAGCTTCTGCCTAATGAGTTTGAGGAATTTGTACTGGTCTGAACCATCACTTACTTTTCCATAATTCTTACATTGGAGCGACCCGGTGAACAGTAAAGGAGAGAATAATCCTCTATTTGTACAGTTACATTTTCCTTGAATTTTAAAGTCTATAAAATGAGTACCATTATTCAAATAATCAACCAATAATTTTACACACTTTCAGGAGATTTACTTTTAATACATGTTGCTACTTTAATTTTTTTTTTTAAAAAAGGGAATACTTGTGAAAAATAAACATTTGTCAGTTCTTCCATCAACTTTTTCTGACCTCCAATTATTCCCACTCGAGTTCACCCCCAAAAGCAACAAGCTTAACCAGACATGTAACAAAATCCCAACAAATGCACTTTTAAATTTCTGCAGTTTTAACATTGTCCTCTGTCAACAGCAAAGTTTGGATCCCACTGATGAGGTGGCCGCCCTGATTGCTGCCACGGTGCACGACGTGGACCACCCGGGCCGCACCAACAGCTTCCTGTGCAACGCAGGAAGCGAGCTGGCCATCCTGTACAACGACACGGCCGTGCTGGAGAGTCACCACGCCGCACTGGCCTTCCAGATCACCACAAGAGACGACAAGTGCAACATCTTCAAGAACATAGAAAGGTTGGAGATTAGCAACAGAAAGTCATTCTTTGATTCAATAAAGTTTAAGTCAAATTGATATACAGGCTTCAATGCAACACACCCAATGAAAACGGGATTAAATAAAACTGTCATGCACAAAGAATGATTTTTCAATGTATTAACACATGACAGGATTACAGCTTGCATATTTTATGAGTTTGTGTGATTAGAGATGTAGCTGGATGTATTCAATAATGTTTAGGGCATAAAAACATTGTGTGCTCACATTATGAAGTTTTGTCTTCCTTGTAAAGACAGAGAAACAACTTCACATGGACTAAAAACATAGAGTGAGGTCAGGTTAAAGGGTTTAAGGTTGTATGTTTGAGTAAATCTACAGGAAATTATTGAAAATCAATGCAGTGCTGTACTTTTAAACAAAAAAGTGCAATGCGCATGCGTGTTTGTGTGTGTTTTTATGTGTTTACAGCGGCAGGGCAGTAATGTGATTTGAGTCCCAAAACAGAATAGCTCACATGTGCTGGTCCCCTCTGAGGGGGAAACGTGAACAATGCATCCATTCATGGCCACTGTCACTGTAGTCAGGAGGAGAAAAACAGTTCACACGGGTTTCCATGCTATCTGCCACACTGTCATCGCTCCTTCTCTCTCTCTCTCTCTCTCTCTCTCTCCACTCTCTCTTCTGCCTCCCTCTTTCTCCCTTGTGACCCCTGTTTATCGCCTTCTCTTTCCAGGAATGAATATCGAACATTACGACAGGCCATCATTGATATGGTGCTCGCCACAGAGATGACCAAACACTTTGAACACGTCAACAAATTTGTCAACAGCATCAACAAGCCTCTGGCTGCTCTGGAGGAGAATGGGGTGAGAATAGAAATGATGCAGGAGCTCTTGTAAACAGTGTTATATTTCATGTCAGTGTTGAAACAGCGGGTCTAATTTAAGCTTATCAGTGAAGGATTTGCACACGGGAGAGACACGCAGCCGAGTCTCAATCTATCACACACCACTGCAGAATATGTTCATTCAATATGCAAACATTAGCTGAAGTGACTGAGACATCATGATAGTCGTCCGGGGGGACTCGCGGCCTGTTGCTGCCTCGGTACGGAGGTCTTTGTGGGGAGAGAATTTTACAACCTGGTACCATCTTTCTCGTCCCCGTGTGGAATGCTCAACACAGACATTTAAAGGTTGTCTCTCCTTTTAAAGGCAGGAATGACACTAATAAATGATTTTTACGCTCACTGTGCTTTTGTTTTCCGTCAAAACTGTGTTGGAGGTTAAGTTTGGCGAACAGAAATCATCAGTAGATGTGTTGATGAGTGGTCTCTCTGTCACAAATGAGCAAAATGTTGTATTTGTAATGTTTGCTTTGACTCGGAGGTGAACATTTATTTTGAGTTAGCAAACCAAAACAAACCCACAAATCATGTGACATACTGAAGCCTCCTACAGCCGTTTACATGCAATTTTAGCTTGGAATCAAAAGGGAATATTTTATCTCAGTGAATACGATCTGGCCTTTAATCAACTCTCAGCACTGCACATTATCTCCCAATTTTGTTTCAAGTATTTGATGCCTTTATTGTGTTTATGATGAGCTTCCCCTGTGCCTAATGTGTTCATCTTGTCTTTCTCTTTTTGCAGGGGAACAATGATGAGGAGTCTGCCAAAAGCATTCTTACCTCCCCTGAAAATCGCATCCTCGTCAAGCGGATGCTGATTAAGTGTGCAGACATCTCCAATCCATGCAGGCCTCAGGAGCTCTGCATAGAGTGGGCTGGACGCATCTCGGAGGAGTATTTTGCACAGGTAATTAGGAAACAAGCTTTGTCTGTGTGTGGAGTGGATCGAGCAGGGGTCATTAGGTGCACGGTTTGTTTTAATTGTATCGGAGTGGCCAATGGCGCTATGGATTTGCGATCGGCGTGCGTCCGCAACCTCTGCCCAAGCGATTTTCTTGCGAAAGCTTAGCAGACTACAATTCTCAGTCGATCCTTTGGTCGGTTTCAAAGGATCGAAGCTGACCAAATTTGATACAATTCTGTTATTTATTCTAGCGTTATTTGTATTTTTTCTACATCGTTTCCTCGGATGGAGAGTTCAGGGGTATGATGGATTTGTTGTACCGGTAGTGCTTCAGCAGAGATTATCTTGTAAACGCTCGAGAGCGTGCAATCCTTAACCAATCGTTTTTATATGATTCACGTGCAAACTGGTACTGGTTAGAGGGTAAACCCTATCTATTTTGATTGATTTCCGGTCGTGATGAACCTGTGCTGCACCCGAGTGCTCGTCCTATTTTATGTAATGGCTTTGTATCCTTATCTTGCCTGATGATCAACTGCGGGATCTCTGTTGCAGACGGACGAAGAGAAGAGACAAGGCCTTCCAGTGGTTATGCCTGTGTTTGACAGAAACACATGTAGCATCCCAAAGTCCCAGATTTCCTTCATAGACTACTTCATTACGGACATGTTCGATGCTTGGGATGGTAAGGCTGCGCTGCACATTGAAGCACAATATACACTGCTGTAAAGTCGAGTGTTAATTGCTACAGAGTTGATGTTCAGCGATTTTTCAAGTATGTGTTCAGAAGTGTTTTTTCTGATTTATTGGGCCCCCTAATGCATTTTAATTTACACAGCTATCAATGTAAGAATGCACTAAAAAATCTTCCTTTTGCCTCTGAAACTCAGATTCACTGGTTGCATCGTGTTTTTTTCCATTGTTACAGTGGTAGACAGTGTATGCACATTTGATAAGTCATAGGAATCACTGGGTTAATTCACATACAAAAGTTCCTGCACTTCTTTTAGCTGATAAAAGACAAATGCATCACATTAAAAGTGAATGCTTGTTTTCTCTCCAGCTTTTGCAGACCTTCCGAATCTTATGCAGCACTTGGACAACAATTTCAAGTACTGGAAAGGCCTGGATGAGAGGAAGCTGCACAGCCTGCGACCACCTCCCGAGTAGGTTCTGCAGTGTGCAGTCCTGGGACCACACTGTCCAGGGCAGACCTCCTCCTTCCTGCTGGTGCGTCTCTTTCCTTGCCAGCCCAGCCCAGCCCAGCCAGCCAGCCAGCCAGCCAGCCAGCCAAAGGGCCTCCTCGCCTTCACTCTCCTGCTTCTGTAGCACGCCGAGCGTCCACATGTCCGTCCAAACAGAAACCACAGAAGGACTTCCTCATGGGCGGGTGCAGCAGTACCATTGCTGGCCTCACAAAGCCTCATCGGATGGGAACTGTAACAGACAGAGACATACAGCATCCTTTTGAACTTCTCGTGCCTCTCAGGCATTCGCAGTGTAGCTGGTCAGGTGACATGACTGAGAGAGGGAGCTCGTAGGTCTCCTGGAAAAGCATCCGTCCTCTGAACACCACATGGGCACACCCGTCTGCCTGTGAAGTTGCTCTTTTGAAAATAAACTGTGTGTTTACTGAAGGAATGGGTGGTCTGCATATGAAGATGTCCAATCCACGTCAGACCATGAAGTCACTTTTGACCTTCGTCCCTGTGTTTGCAGCAGCAAGGCAGGACTGCTCTGTCAACCTCTGGAGGCCGCGTCATGAAAGAACACTCCACTGCTATTTTAGTTTTTGTTTGTTTGTTTGTTTGTTTGTTTTTGGGCAATATTTTCATGTGTCTTTCAGAAACACATCTAAGTTGACACAGAACTCGACACAGAAGTAAGCGGGGAGGCTTTCCCCTGTGATCATAGGTCTCTAATTACAGATGATTTGGTATGTTAATTTTTCGTAGATGTTCCATATTTTCTATATTAAGAATAATAAATGAATTAGTTGGTAAATAAGAACAAAATGAATTTAAAAGAGAGAAAAGCCAAAGCTAAAGAAGACAAATACAACTATAGCTCTCAAAAATTCACAATTATTATTCATATGAAGCATTACCATATTAAACATTTTTATTTTCTTATCAGAAGTAAAGTACCAGTTTGAATGAACACTTTTGTATTGCACTGTAAACAATATTAGAAATGTCTACGTCTCAGTGATTTGTCCAGGGGTGGGATGTTGCATTTGGAGAATAAGCTGTTATTGTTGATCATCAGGAGTTTGCGTGTGTGCATGTGTGGGTGTGTTTTGGTTGTTGGTGTGAGTGCGTGGGTGTATTCATTGTTGCAACAATCCCTTACTCTTGGTTTAATGCTGTAAACCGCTTGACATTTGACAACAGCAGAAATATGTGAAAACATTTTGGACTTGAAAATTTTTTCTCCCAGAAATTTTTGTATCTGGTTTATCCTACTGAAAAGACTGCCTTATTTTATACAATATTTATACAGTACATCCCACTGTGCAACTGCAACAGACATCTGGAGTTTTTATTATAACATAGTCAGAAGGTTATGTTCAAGTAAATCTCAATATTTTTATAGACAATGAATTTTACACTGGATTTGCAGCAAATGAGATCAACCATTATAGCTATCTGAATACCTGTGAATGGGACGGTCACACAGAGCACGTATACAGAGAACTAAATGGTTACGAAGGATGTGGATCGCAGAGTTGTCTATCACTGTCTTTAAGCAGTCTCCTAGAGGCCAGCTTGCATTGATTTCTGATCAAACATCATTCTATTTTGGCCACTTGTCCAACATCCTTTATGCACAGACCCCGGGAGTGTCTTTTTGTTCGAGGGTGGATTCAGATTAGGATACTAATATATGTTAAAGATTGTTGCTTATTAAGAATATTTCCTCCTTAAACAGCATATAAATGCCATAACAGCTAAGCAAGTGGTGGTTGATAGGACTTATTGACCACGATTATCTTTGTTTCTCTCTTATGACAGAATTGTACACTCAATCAGGGGATTTGTTTGTTCCTTCTGATTCACATTTTGGTCTGAAGGCACGGAAAAATTAGAAACTATTCAATGAAAAATAAAATAATGTCAATTATATGTGTGAAGTCTTTTTCCAGCAGTGGGCCTGTGTCTCTCTCTTACTTCTTTCTCTCATCTTTTTATCAACACACCATAAAGTCTGTCACACATATTTATTGTTTTGCTTGTAGTCAGTTGGACAATCAGGCTACCTGTCCATACCACATTCTCTCTAACCTAAATGACATAATTTGATGGAAGATATATATATATATTTTTATATTAGAATAATGTGTAACATACAAAGGCTGCTGGTCCATACATGCATGCTATCAACAAACATTGTTATTATTCTAGCTGTATATCCTTCCTCTGATGTTAGTGTTGCAAATGACTCCTTTTGATCACAAATATGTACATGTGATTTTATTGATTGAATCATTGCTTTTTTGACTTAGTCATGGACCCTCTTTTTGAACGAAGTAAAACATGAAGCATCGATTTCACTGAGGTATAAAATGCTCTGGTGCTCTTAAAATAGTAAGGACTGTCTTCGCAAGACATTTCCCAGGAGCCCTGAAGATATCGTTCCGCCCATGCGACAAACTGAACTGTCCGATCAATTGGCATCTAACTCAAACTCGACTTTAAAGCTGAGTTTTACTGAACAAACAGGTCTTGGTTTTTATTCGCAAACGTTCACCGTCTTGTCGTTACATAACAGAGGAGCAGCTAAACTTCCGCGTTGTCACACTTCGCGACACGTCGTCAGAAGAAGTCGCCGGCCCCGCAGAGAGAGGGAGAGCAGACCGATGGCTGTGCAGCGCCAACTACAGAAGAAACTGTTTTAATTTTACCGATAATTTAGTGTAGAGGTGCTATGTCTTCGGGAATGACCGGGCAAACACCGTAAGTGTTCCTTTAGTTAGTTTGTTTTAAATTTAAGTTAAACGGTCGGGCTCCGTTACCCAAGCTGTGCCGCCTCTTTTCGCTGATTAGCAACCAAGCCGGCTAAGCTAACGCTAGCTGCCCGTGCTTGATAACGTAAATTGGTATGCTAACAGTTAGCGTAAGCGATATCGGCCTGCTTAAAAAAAAGTTAGCTTGCGGGGTGGTGTTTATTCATTTAAACAAAACCTAAACAGATTTGCCTTGGTCTGTTTTCTTTAAACACCCTCACTTTTGCTTTTCATTTTTGTATTTAAAGTAACGTGATGACCTAACGGCAACATCGTAACTTGACTAGTTTGCGAAGCTTTAGCTTCAGTGGCCTGTTTCAGTATCTTTAGCTGTTGTTAGCTTAGCATAAAGTAATCCTGTTCTGTAAAGAGAAACTAGCGCTCCTCCACACAGTCTCAACTTTCTATTCGAAAGGTTGACCAGTTGCTTTAAAGTATGTTCGGTGATCATATACATGTTAACGTTAAAGACCCTGATTGTTCTTATAAACGCACGTTATGAGTATCTGGTCGTGTTGCCCGTTTTTTACTCGTAATTTGCGTTTATCTGAAATTTCAGACAACGTGAAGACGAGCCTGAATAACTCGTTTCAGTATTGACTCTGTTTCATGAGTCCCTCCTTGGTTGCCACTCCTCGTTGTAGTCTGACTCCGCCGTGATTGTTGACCCACCATTCCTTCACTTCCCGCCGTCGGTCAAATCTTTAGGATTTTTCGTTGTTACACCTTTTAGGTATTTAGTGTTTGGCTCATGTACTGTTTTAGACCGTTTTTCACATCTTACTTTCAGGAACCTCGAAAGGGAAAATTCAGTGTTCTGTCAAATTCAGATCAGATATGTTTGATTAACTCAATGTTAACCTTAAAGATGGTGACCCTGAATCCAATTCACTTAATTTACAAAATTCACTGATCTTGTTTTTTAATTTATTTTTTGAAAGTGATTAGACCACCTATTCAAAATAAAGGTAACCAAGGGTAACATATTTTAAAGTAGGGTTCCGATTGTGTGTACCAATATGAGAATATCTCAATCAGGATACGAATCATTCGCTTGCGTATTTCCGGGGTTCACTGTGTCACTCTTGTCATCAACTTGTACCTGGGGATGTTTTCCTTTTTCAGTTGAATTACTTTTGAATAAAGCGTCTTCTTTTGATATTCACTTTTGTGCTTGTTTTGTTTGTAGGTGCCTCAGCAGTCGTTGGGATCAACCAGCTCAGCCGAAACAGAGTGTCGGTGTACAGCAGCAGAAGAGTAGTGAAAATGCAGGCCACCCTGTGTCTTTATCAGGAGTTGTCAGCAGTGCTGGTTCACACGGTGGGGTTTCTCAGGCACCGGGCGCAGGAGAGAAGCCTCCAGTCCAGGGAGGGGTTGAAATGGCTGCAGCAATGGCTGCTAAAATAAACGCCATGCTGATGGCCAAAGGAAAATTATTAACTCCTCCGCCATTACTTGCAAAGGTACATGGTTGTTGAAAACTTTTCAAAATGACTTTTTTTGGGGGTATTTTTTTCTGAAATTTTCCTTTCTTATCTCGCATCTTGCAGACGCCTGTAAATGCGTCTGTGCCAACCATTACAGAGGAGATGGTGGTCACAGAGGTTGACATCAATGATGTGCCGATGAACAGCAGAGACCTTCTTACGAAAGGCAAAACGCAGGAGGAGGTGAGTGTAAAGTGGTTGTGGTTTTGTGTCATTTGATGCAACACTTGATGAAGAATAAAAGAAGGAAAAATGCATCACCTTCTTCAAACAAATACCAAAACTTTCCTTTTCAGATTCGTCAGTTTAGTGGAGCTGTCGTCTCAACCAAAGGACATTTCATGACTGAAGTGGAAAAAGGAAAAGTAGGGGGGTGTGTATTCATCTTTATGTTTGAATGTGACAGCAAAAGTTTTACATCTGCCTCAAATTATGGAAATGTTAGAGGTCATAAAAGACACAGCTGTGTAATGTCAGTGATGACAAGCAGATGTGTAGAATTGTGCACAAGTTCTAAGTTGTCTTTGTTATTTCTGATTTGTTTTCAGACAAAGACCTCTGTATCTGCATGTCCAGGGTAAAAACCAAGATCAGGTCAACAGTAAGTCCCCCTTTCTGTCTTTCCAGCTAACTACTCAGTCTGTTAATACCTCAAAATGGTGCAGTCAGTAACCTGCAACCTGTTCCTACTCGTAAAAGGATTTTGTTTGACTGATACCCAAACACTGTCTGCGTTATTGCAACATCAGAAGCTGTGATGAGGATAAAGGAGATCATCTCTGAGGATGTGCTGAGGGCCTCTGCAGCTTCGGGGGGACAACAGGTGCCCGTGATGCCCCCGCTGACGCTGTACCCTCAGCCGCCCCGGCCCGTCATCCCCACTCCTGTTCCACGGATGCCTAACGCCGGCTCCGTGCCGGGCCAGGGACATCGACCTGCAGCTCCTCACTCTGGGGTGGGTACACATAATGCCTTGCAAAACTCATCTGCAAACAGTGGTGAAGCTTGTGTAAAGCAACACCAATTGATAACGTGGTTTTTATATTTTTAATGAACAACTTTCTAATAAGACAACTACCTGAGGTTTTGTATAAGTGATTTGCTGTATCAACCATCATTCACAAGGATGTTGTAGTAATATTATATAGTGAATCATGCAGGGAAGGAGACCTGCGCCTGGTTTGTGCTGTACATCAATTCTGTTGTCAGGATGTTACAATTGGAGGTCAAGAAAGTGAGACAAACGAAGACTATTTTGCCTTCACTGATACCCACCTCCGAAATTATATAGCAGAGAGAACATCCGCAGTCTACAGTGAGACGCTGCGGATTACTGTAGCTGCTCACAAACCTTTTCTACGCAAACTTGTTTCTGATTCCACTGGACAACTTAATCCCCTGGTATAATATCAGTTTTTCATTTCTTTTTCAGAGTTTTGTGCACACAAAGATATTCGTGGGTCTGGACCAGGCCTTGCCTTCATTCAACGTGAATGAAAAGGTGGAAGGTCCTGGAGGGTCATACCTAAGCCACATCCAGACAGAGACAGGGGCTCGAGTCTTCCTCAGGGGAAAAGGTTCAGGCTACATCGAGCAGGCATCAAAAAGAGAGTCATTTGAGCCACTTTATGTTTACATCAGGTATGGTTTCACCAGTGGAAAATAGATTTAATCAATCCAAAGAAATTTCAAGTAAACAAAACCTCTAAAATAAAAATTCAGTGTAGTTTTTCTACTTTTTATCTGTGTCCTTGAACAATATTTTGCATCTTGCAGCCATCCAAACGCAGTTGGATTGGAGTCTGCAAAGAAACTCACGGAGAGTCTGCTGGAAACAGTAAGTTAACACCATGAACCAAAACAGAAGTTATAGAGTTTGTTAGTTGTACGGGAGGTTTAAGAAGGTGAAACTATTGAAGCTTATAGTCTTCACTGATACCCACCTCCAACAGTGAACGTGGTAGCGTGAACCACCTGGTCTCCAGAGATAGGTTCAGTGTGCTCTGCACCTACCCACACATACACTCCCCAAAGATTTCACACATGGTCTTTATTGAACTTCATCTAATGGCTCTTCATCTCTGTCCCTCCAGGTGAGAGCTGAGCATGCCCGGATGGTGTCGACGTACACGGCGACAGGCTCAACACAACGTGAGTGCACTCTATACGCCGCGTATCTAAGCAGGCAAATTCCAACAGGGTGACCAAACTTCAGCTACTGGCTGACTGCTTTTGTTGTGGTAATTAATTCTCCAGTGACATCTTTAGTGGCTCAGCATTAGGTTGAAATAGTAGGTCACACTTGTCAAAACACCCTGTTATTGATCCGTGTGTTATATGCTATTAACTCAGCGTTCTATACTTTCATTTCAGCATACGCAGCACATGGATTTCCACCTAATAGCAATTACTCTAGCCAGGGATCCTGGTATAACTACTCAGCGAATGGGTATGCTGGCGGCTATTCAGCGTACCCAGGAGCCGGTGGTTATTGGAGTAATGCAAATGGTCCCCCAAGTCATTCTAACATGTCGACAAACCCTCCATCTTCTCAGGCAATGGTTCAGTATCCGGTGTGTCCTAGGAAATCGCATTCCTATCTAGTCCAGGTAAATGGCAAACATTCATATCTTCAGGACTCGTACATCAGCATGGCAGTTCATTCTGTGTTGGGGAAAACTTAGCTGGTTACATTATATTATTATATTCTTATCTACTTGACAAACTCAAACTAAATACTTGTTTTCATTGTTTAGGAGGGAAAACAGGTAACAAACAGGAGCATCTTAAAGAATTACATTACATTAAGTTTCTCAGTGTTACTCCTTCTAAACAGACGGTTCAGCTTGTGGAGTAAAAACAACATATTGATTATTTCCTAACTTCAGCTCCAGTTACACAGTAAACAT
>JAUESF010000001.1:19688083-19698734 GCA_032274765.1 Malacoctenus tetranemus | reverse complement strand
GGGGTGAATAAAAGGTCGGCACTTGTGGTCTTTGAGGATCGCATTCCTGCATGTTTTAAATGTGTTCTGCTTTAACACTCCTGAATATGATGAATGTGTTATCAAGACGCTCTGTGGACCGCCTGATAAAGAGCCATTCAGTGCAGTCAGGTGTGCTAAAGCTGGGACGCGTTTAAACTGTGCGTGGCTGCGGTTCCTCAGGACCACGACTGGAAGTTACATTGCTGTGTTGATGGTGAAACAGTTGTTAAAAATAGACTTGCATTGGTCTTCATCAGAGGAGTTTTACTTGCGTCACGATTAGTTTGTTGATCTATACCGTGTTTTGCCTGACGTCGACGATAAACTCAATTTATATTTGAGTTCTGTGATTTTCAAAAGCCTTCATGATGTTCTAAAGAAGTTTCATTGTAGATTTGCTCTGTATTTTATGGACTTGTGTTTACCTACATGATACAGGGTTGCCAGACCTGTTGGTTCATCCTGTCGCCTGAACGTTTAGAAAAAAACAGCCCTGAAATGTTACCTCTTGTTAGCTTCGTGAGCAAAGTTTTTTTTTTTTTCACCATATAATTAAGTGATTGTTTTTTACTTTCCTGTTCAGCCTGCCAGCAAGTCTCCAGAGTGTCCTGCCCGTCAGGAGTCCAGCCCCCCTCCACCCAGTGCTGGAGAAGAGAAAGTAGCAGAAAGGTCTGAGTCCCAAAGGTTTTCTCCCAATGTGCCGATTCCTCCTCAGTCTTTTTGTAGCATCTGACATTTTTACCACTTTTCAGGTTCCTGATGCCCCCACCGCCTCCTCTCTTCGTGGCTCCCGCCCCAGTTGCGCGCAAGAGGCCGAGAGATGCAGTGACCGAAGATGCAGCCCGCGTGTCCAGCGGCGGCGCGTCACAGGGTATGCCTTCTTTGATTTCCAAAATATTTTGCGAGACCCTGAGCGCTCCGACATTTCTACAGTGGAGATGCGTGTTGCATGAAATGGCATCTCCCCCCCTCGGAGCTTTGGGGGAGGAGCGGAGACCTGTTTGAATCCCTCCACTTGTGGAACTGACTAACATGCTCCTCTTGTATATGTTTTTTGTCTTTCCCTTGTTTTCTCTCTCAACATGTGTCCCGGGACCTGCCTGTTATGGATGTGTGCTCTGCTGCCGTTTCATTTGATATCTTCCCTCTCCTGGCTGCGGATCAAACGAACTCAAAAACCATCGCTAACATGGGGCTCCTCAATGGGTTTCCCTTTCGTTTTGTTCTCCTCCCCGTGTTCCCCTCTTTCTCTCTCTCTCCCTCTCCCGCCTCCCCCTTCGACTTGTTTCTGTTTCTCCGTTTTCAATGTGCCCTTACAGGTGTTCAAGAGGAGGCGTGCGTGAAGAAATCAAAATTAGACGCAGACACATCGGGGCTCGTGCCCTACGGAGGAGATTCCTCCGACGAAGAGGAGGAGAGGCCGCGCAGCAGTAAGACCGATAAGTCATAACCTCTGTCCCGCCTCATCCTCATTGTCCAGGATATTCAGACCCCAAAGTCGATGTTCACATTTCCCAAAACCAGACCCATAAAAGGAAAAGTCCACTCCTCCATCATCACACTAGTCCTGCAACCTTACAACCTTTTTTTGGGGAGAAGTAAACAAAACAAAAAAAACCCCTGGTGATTCCTGGACGTGTTTCCTGGTAGAATGATCAGTTTCTTGTTTGTGGTTTATATTGATCCAAACCCAGCTGACAGTTTAGGTTTAAGCCTTGACAGATATATTAGGCCGACAGGCATGAGGGTGAATTTGTGCACCGCTGGCTTGACCATCTTCAAATAGCAGAATTATTAAGCGCAGATGATTTAGCAATCTTACCTTGTGACCAAAGTCCAAAAAAATGCTGGTATGGTCTGTATTATTTTTCCTGTCTCTTCTGTAAGTCTTTCTTTATGAAGTTATATTTGTTTTTACACTGACACAAGACAAAAACCAGCTGGTTTCCATGAGCATATTTACATTGTTGCCCACCTTCACAGCAAATGTAACTGTAGAAATGGCTAGCGATGTGCTCAGTGTAGCTTTTATGTTTAATAACTAGAAATGCAACAAAGCTGCTCTTTTTTTCTCTTTCATTACTTAATTTCTGACTTGAGGCCTTTCCCCTTTTTTCTTTCACAAAAATGTTAACTTTTCTATCTTTTTAAAAACAAGTCTCAGTTATACTTGAGAAACAAGTAGATTCACAGTTGTAAAGCACATCAGCTGCTACCTTCATCGGTGGACGGATTCAGGGTGGACTTTTCCTTTTCTCTCGATGTGAATACAACTGTACAACGACTTCAAATCAGTTTTTCCTTTATTTCATTTCTGTTTTTTTAATGCATCTTTTTCCTATTGAAAAAACAAGCTTCTCATTTCCCCTTTTGACGTTCAACACCTGATCTGCTGCAGTTACAGATTGTTTAAATACATATTGTACAATTCAGTGAAACCTTTTCTTCTCTTGGAAAATGGTGTATGCCTGTTCCCATGGAATACTATAATAAAATGAACTCAAAAACTCTCGTCTCTGGAAAAAGCTCTGTTTCTATGAGGTTTACCAGTGTCACTGGTTATTTATATAAGTGGTTCATAAACACTTGGGTAAGTATAAAGCTGTGGCTCTCATTCTTTGTCTAAACCATTTGGTTTGCTTTGTCACATGAACACGTATTCGGGAGCTTCGATGCCATTGTGCACAGTGAGAGCTCCTGGGTTGTCCAGGCTGAAGCAGGGGTGGACGTAATTTTGGAAGTGGCAGTAGAAGGTGTGTAGGTGTTGCTCCAGATTTACATTGGAGAAGGACAGAGTGCCTCTCTCGTAGTCGAGCGCCACTCCGATCCGCACTGGGTTCACTGTGATCCTCAAGTCAGGACTCCAGCCGTTGTGCAGGAACTCGTATTTATGCCTTGGAGGGGATAAAAGGAGATTGTAAGAGTTCTAGATTTGTAAAGAGGTCGCAGGACGTAAAGCTTTTCTTCACATCCATTCGGGATCATTTTTCTAACTGTCAGCAATCAGAAAAGCAGATGCCGAATAATGAGCCAACAGCAGGATTTCAAACGGCTGTGGATTAAGGAAAACAAGAAATGTGATTGGTAAATGGTGCGTGGGCATGTTCGTACAATGAAAACCACATTCAGAGCTTGTGTGATGTTGCTCTGAATGATTCGCTAAATGGGATAATTCATCTGGTCTTTGTTCCAAGAAGAGTTGCCATAGAAACACGTGTAAAGTAAGAGGTAATCATCTGTGGGCTTTTCCTCCATCGACTGGCTCAGTTGTGCAGGAAAAAGGTGTCATTTTTTTTTCTTTTTTAAAGATTAGGGAAGGAAATTTTCTTGGTGCTAAAAATACAGGGTTCTTTTTTTGGCCCAGTTTCCTCAAACTGCAAGTGTCACCTCAGAGAATCAGCACGATAACTCGGATGTCAGATTGGCTGCAACTGCTGGTGTGTTTGTGGTGCCATAAAAAGGAAGGCGCATTTCTTACAATGTGCAGCCAAAGAGAATAAATAACTGAGCCTCGTAAACCATCGCGACTCTAAAAACGTTTTGTTTTGCTGGGATTTCAATATGATGTGAGATTCTCCCTCTGCCACAAAACAAGACTGAGGATAATTTATAATAGCAAGTTATTTTCCCTGTGTTCCACTAATAGTTTGATAGCAGGGCTCCACCTTGTAATATTTTATTGCCTGTGTGTCTGGGATACTGGAATTATTCTGTATGTGGGAAGTACCTAAGAAAACTGATGTCCAAAAGACCCAAACATAAAAGGTTGATATAGACCTCCCCAAAAAAACAAAACTATTGAGCTTATACTCATGGAAGCAAACATGTCTGAAGAGATACAAAAAGCCAGAGTGTTTCAGGGAATACATTAGCTTTGCTTCAGTAACTTCTGTTGTTAGCAGCAGTATTTCTAACATGCAGAATCTGTTCATTGGCAGGAAAACAAAATCGATAGACTTTAATCGTCTTACATTCCTTTCATCATTTCTTCTTAAAATTGTTCATGCTAGGTGAAGTGTTGCCTTGATCTGAATATTTCTTTCTTTCTGCTGCTACGCCCTTTTTCGCAAAGCTCTCTGGCGCCTCCTAGAGGAGGCTGGCCCAACAATTTGTCATTATGACAGTGGCATTTTTCTGTTTACATGTTAAGTTTTCCTTTCACGTGTGCTGTCTGATGACTGGCCTTGTGAGCAGAGCGGTGCTGCGTTACCTGGACGGACTGAGAATGTGTCTCATGCACCAGGAGCTGCTGTTGGCTCCAAGGTACGAGTTCCTCTCAGTGTCCTCATACGCAACTCCAATCCGATACTCGGTCCCGTCGTCCACCTCAACTTCCCAATAATGTCGACCTCGCACTGGAATGAGATCCCCCAGAACAGCTACACACCTGTGTACACGCACACACACACACATTTATTCAACCTCGTTTCATTTCCAGATCAAAGATCTGGTTCCCATTAACGTTTGTCTCAACAGCCAGTTTGTTGACAGCCACCCTCTATAGACTCGACCTGGTAAAGGTGTTGTCATCTGACGCCATGGCGCTAATTGGCAGTTCTTCGTCTCCATAAAAGATGGTGAAGCCATCTTCAGAGATGGACAGACAAGGATGGGCGGTGTCCTCCATGAGGTGGAAGAGTGTACCTGCAAGGCAAAAATGCAACTTTAGGCTTCATAACATGATGCAAAGAGAATGTTAAAGGCCTTTTTTTATTGCTACTTTATACTTTTTCCTCTACAACAGCTATTTATTGGTTGTATTCTGAGGTTTCTTATTAGGATCTCATAAATTACACATTAAAGAAGCAGCTTTGGTGGGGAAGTGCAAGACAGTGACTGTACCGCTCCGTCACAGGGCTGCTAATTCCACACATAGCATTCAAAAAGTTAAACCAGCACTGGGATACTTTCAGTATTCTGTAAGCGACTGGTCCAACCACTAAACAAAGAAAACAATAACAAGGGGAGGTTTGGATTTTGCTTCACCTGTTGTGGAGACTGTAATAACTTCACTCTTGTCGCTGGGCCCTCCGATGTTGACAGCTCTCACAGTAATGAGGTAACGCCGTGCTGCCTGCAGCTGGATCAGACACTGACAGGTGGGAACGGCCACTATAGACCTGCAGGATGAACCAACGGAACAATGTAAATAAATTTGTAACGAGTATCTATCAGCCTGATAAATGAGGTGGTTAAATTTAGGAGTTTATGTTTGGGCTGCAGCTTCGTTGAAATGCGTCACTGTAGGTTCCCCCTGTGTTCATACACCCACTTTTTGCAACAATTAATTTGGACTTTTCCCAAAAGTGACCAGGTGAAAAATGGAAACGACCCCCAAATGTGAGGAGAGTTTTGAGGAGAGGCTAACGCCGCTGCAGGAGCCGCAGCTAAGAATAGATTTTCTAGGACAGGGTGGCTTGATTCAGCAGCTCTTTATAACCAAGGGACCTTAAAAATCCAAGGCAAGCACTAACACTGACTTGTTTATAGAAGTAGTAAAGCAAAAGGCTCATTAAAGAAAAAGGCCGGTCGAAGACAAATATCATGTGGTGCTGGATCTTCATAACTCTGCCGATGCCGCAGAGAGCTTCTATTTTTACGGAGCTATTTTTAGCCGCATCTTTTGCGGGTGACCTCTTTGAAGAGTATGAAGATAATTTCTCAGAAAGCACAATCAGATCTCGTCCTCTCAGAAAACGTCTCGTGATCTGCATCGGGCGTGTGAGGGACGCCGCTCTCACTCGGTAATGCTGCTCTCCGTGCCGTCGGTGGCCATTTCACTGAGCTCCACAGTGTAGGAGTCCACGGGGTTGGTGTTGCCGGACTCCCAGCGGATCAGGGCCGCTTCTGGACAGCTGGTACACTCCCTCTGCTTGATCACCGGAGGCGACGGCACTACAGAGAGAGAGAGAGAGAGAGTTTGAAACTTTATTGCTTGAACGTCAGGAAAAAGGAAAAGTAACTTCATTTTTGCAAGATATTTTCATTCCAGCTGTCACAATATCTTTGATTCTTTGTGTCACTTCAGTGGTTTAGTAATCTTGGGGTCCACTGCATATTGCATATATATTCTGAAGGCTCCTGTTTTGGCTAGAATGTGTTTTCTGCCTGTGCTTGGCTTTGCTTTAATGTGTTGGAAAGTGCAGATACAGCCTGATGCCTTTCTGGGAGCCAGTTTTGGGGCAGCCAGGCTCAGATTACCTGTCATGTATAAGGCCTTCTCGCTCGCCGGGCTGATGCCCGTGGTGTTGGTAGCCGTTACCCACAGCTCATACTGGGCATTGGGCAGCAGATTTGTCACGGTGCAGTGGGTCTCCTTCACATTCACCTTGCTCACTGAAAAACAAGCGTAGGTGTACATAAAAAAAAAAGAGGCAGAAACGGGCGCGTCACTAGCAGCTACTTCAACAGCAGATGGTGTGAGTCTGCAGGTAGTGTCTGTGAGTCAGACCATGTGGTGCACAGGTGCTGTCTGCAGGTGTGTCCTCCAGCACCGGTCTGTAGTGCAGCTCGTAGGACTCCACCGTGTCATCGGAGAACAAGCTCCAGCAGACGCGCAGGGACGTTTGGGTGGCAGAGTTGGGCGTCTGGGGGTTGATCACCGGGGCGGACGGGGCTGTTTTTATCGATGAAGCAGTCAGGGTATTGAACATATTGAGCGACTGCCACCACCACACTGACAGATTCAATCAAACCAGTCAGTCAAAAGCAAACGAGTGAAAGACAACTTTCCATATCCAGACCTGGCACGACATTGATGGAGTCCATCATGGTTTTGACATCCGACAGATCAGCGAGCGGCGTGTTGAACTCGAGATTCGTGGACAACTTGAGGTCGACCTCGTCTTTGGCGAACTCCTCGATTCTGTTGCGGTACAAGAAGAAAACAAGAGCTCAAAAACTCAGATGTGAAATGTATTTGTAAACATGCTTTTTGGATCAATGAGGAAACAAACCAAAAGAAGAAACCCACAAAACATTCAGTTCACCTTCATGCTTCATCAGCTGTCATGAAAACCCTGAATAAGGCCTGTTCAACCAATTTCTTTTTCATAGGCCCAGAATGAATTACAAACAGAAAACATATGTTTTCACAGTATCTTTGTACAAGAGTTATTCCACACTGTCTGTACCGTTTTTGGTTAGTTACTTGTAGTTACACCGCAGTTTCAGTGTCACAACATGCACACTCGCTGAGCAGCCAATCACATTACCTTTTAATGACGGGCATAACTGTCTGTCGACAAGAGTCAAAGAAAGCAATAAAGTTGTGAATGAAAACGAGCCACAAGTCATTAACAGTCAGGACGAGGAAACAGCAAAAGGAGGCACCTTGAGGAAAAGCCTCTTGTCCTCATAGCGGTAGATCTCCTGCGCCGACTCGATGAGCTCCTTGGACGCATCCATGGCTTGACCACAGTTCAGCAGTTGGCCGTACAGGTCCTCCAGCTTGCTCTTCTTCTCCTCCTCGAGTCCAGCTGCTCTCTCATCATAACGCTGAGACAGCGTCTGCAGCACGTCGTTGTAGTGCTGCTCCAAGTGCTGCTCCTGGCGGCCAAAGTTCTCCTGTAAGCACATTTACACGCGAGATTAGACACGAATGCTTATTTACCATCAGAGAGACAGAGACAGAAGGAAATCAACATGACAGATGTGACAAAACAAACCAAGAGACAAGAAGCGTTTTCTATTTTGTTGTACTGCTTTTAAGTAGGTCAAGGTAAAAAGAGCAACATTACCTCCACAGTGAGAAAGATTTCCTCCAGATGACCTGCAAAGTTCTCCATCTCAGCAACCTTCCCTTGTAACTGATTCCTGATTGTGATGATCTCATTCTGAAAGCAATCAGTCAGTCACACCTCAGCGCTGTTGCTTTTTAATGCAAACCAGACATTGGAAACATGACTCAGCCTTTGCTGTCAAGACTCTCGGCTCACGTCTGTGGTTTTGCAAAGAAAGAGCCGTTTATGCAGACAGCTCCATCTTCTGGGACTCGGCTATTAAAACTGTAAAAGTAACACAAGCTGGTCTTGAGTCCTCCAGTATTTTTTTAGGGGAACTGGGGTATTTTTTGACCGATAGCAGCCTTCAAGGGTCAAAGGTTATTTTGTATCGATACTCCTGTTTGCACTCATAAACTCTTCTTAAAATGGACAAAATGTGATTGAATCAGGTGGGTGAAACCGTGTCCATGTTCTGACCTCAGTTCCCCCCTCCTTAAACACGTCATCATCATCATCCTGTCCATCTTCGGCCCCTGTTGGTGATGGAGAGCTGCTGTCACAGGGATCGAAGCGAAGGGATTCGTTGGTGTCAACAGAGAACCTCTGTAAGGCGGAGACACGCTGGCCGGCCCTCCCTCCCATGTCTGGAAGAACGTCGTGGGTCTCCATGGCCGTCGACTCCCTGCTCAGTTCGTGGTGCTCAGACTCCTCCGTGATCACATCCAGCCTGCCCCCTCTGATCTCAAACAGGTCCATGAGGAGAGACTGTGAAAGAGCTCAGGTTCACCAACCATGAATTCATCTCTGTGCACTTCCCATTGATTTACATTTCAGCACTCAGCAACACTAAGAATGACTAAAACACAATCAAACAACTGAACATGAGGCTTAACAGCATGTGAAAACTCCTTATTACAAAGCAACTTGCCTGTGCAGAAGAAGACTGTGGAGTATATTGCAAGAAATCAGCTGTAACAGCAAAGTTACCTGGATTATTCAGTAACACAGTCAGTTCCAAACAACCATTACAGGCCAGCAGCGGTGTGTCATGGACCAAGTGGGCTGAGTCCCACCCTCCACAAGGCTGGGACAGGAATAGATGGGACTCGGTTTGCTCAGATGTCCCAGGCATGTCAGACATCCCTGCAGAAGACTCGTCCATTTTAAATAAAAACCTACAATTTGAATGACCTCTGAGGACCAGACTTGTGTGTTAATATTGAGAAAACACAAACACGTCACACGGGGTATTGTGTTAGGACCTGGATTCAGCATGATTAAACGATTTGATGTGAAGAAGTGGAAATCCCCGAGCATGTGACGGTAAGGTCAGGGGACGCTGTGATACCTTCAGGGATCCTGGTAAACTTAAAAGTCATCATCGTCAACGCTGTTCTTTTGTTAATAATGCAAAGTTTGCATTCAGATGCTAAGTTACGCGTTGACTTATTGTTGTGATTAGTGTGTCATATCAAAATCCTTTATTTTGTTGACACCCAATGATTTTCCTGGAAATTGGAAAATTCTTCTCGAATTTTTAGCCCGATTGTGATGAATAGAATCATTTACGAATATTTTTAGGTAAATTTATTTCAACCTTTGCATTGAACGAGACGGACCACATCAGACATGACAAAAGACATTCATAAACGAAATAATAGAGCTTTGAAGATTTCTCCAAAGTAGTCTACACAGTCTATCTCCAACTGCCGTCAAGGTGTCCATGTCGTTGAAATAAAAGGAAAACACGAGTTAACAAACGAATGGTTAAATAAGGTGAGACAATTAAAGCTAGAAAAATAAAAAGAGAAAGGATTTGTTTTTATTATCAATTCCAGTTGTGATTTTTCCGAATACTTTTAAGGTACATGAAGGCACCTGACGTCACACAAATGGCGGACGTTGTAAACAGAGCCATCAGCTTTTTGACGGAGGCCAGGGTGAAATACGTCTCTTAAAAAGATGACCAGCCTGGATTTCGAGCGGCTGGACAGTCTGGAAGGCTGGGTGGCGGTCAAGAGCAACATATTCGAGGAGAACGAGACGTTCAAGCTGGGATTCATCGTACAATGGAGCGTCATCGAGTGCAAGTTCGCTGTCACCTGCCACAACAGGACGTTACAGCGGCAGAAGCGAAAAGCCGAAGTTTCCACCGGTGACCCTCAGATGAGCTGGGCCGGTCTCTACTCCGTCAGCGACCTCAAACACATCCACCAGCAGTTCGCCTGCGTGGCGGAGGTGCTGGGAACCTGCTTCCCGGACCTGTCGGAGTTTGAGGCGGCCAACATTTGGGACCTGCTCCTCCTGAGCCGGAGGGCGAGTCCCGAGGAGGACGAGAGAGATCTGGACACGCCGTGTCGCAAACTGGAGAAGTACTTCAGCACGGCCATCGACGTCTGCGGGCGGAAGATCGTGCTCGACACTTTGTTCACGCAGGATGAGCGCGACGTGGAGGAGTACTTTGAAAATCTGCAGGAGTTCAAGAGGAAGACGATGCAGGAGGAGATGTCGAGGGCAAAGGGTCACCTGAGACAGGTGAGGGGCGTGTCAGCCGGTCTGAGGGGCTGCCACATTTAGTCTCCGTGGATACAGTTAACACAACGATAACAAACGCAATCTGACACAATGCCACAATCACATTTTCTTCTGAGAGCTAAGCACCCTATCAAAGTGTCAAGTGGATTGCCACATTTTAAACTGAGGAAGGGCAACGCAAACAGTCGCTGAAAGCCTCACAGAGACACAGAAGCGTCCCTATAAGTCTCATATCACTCTGAAAGAGCTCCACACAGACCCCAAAGACAGTGTGTCATCCAAAATACTCACCACCAAAGCAACCACTGAAGAGACTCAACCAGACTTCATCAGGACACCAAGAGCCTCATCCACACCTGAAACAACCACAG
>JAUESF010000001.1:19671365-19681669 GCA_032274765.1 Malacoctenus tetranemus | reverse complement strand
GTGGGTGTGTGTGTGTGTGGGGGTGTGTGGGTGGGTGTGTGGGGGGGCCCCCCCCCCCCCCTCTCTCTCTCTCTCTCGCTCTCTCTCTCTCTCTCTCTCTCTCTCTCTCTCTCTCTCTCCAGGATCAGTGCATGGAGGCCCATGAGCAGAAGCAGCTGGCCGACAAGCAGAGCTCCATAGTCTTCAGCCAGCATCACCAGGTCCACCTGGTATGTCACCACGGCAACAGGACAACCTAGGGAGATGCTCGCTCACCAGCAGCAACCACAGATGAAACCGAAGCCCCCCCCCCCTCTCTCCCTCTCTTTCTCACTGTCTCCCTCTGTTGTCTGCAGAAACGAGAGAAGAGGAAGGAGGAGGAGCAGAGGAGGAAGCAGTGGGTGGACCAGGAGAGAGAGAAGACTCTGAGCAGATTACGATCCTTCAGAGAGGTCAGGCACTCTTGTTCCCTGTGCTTTCTGCAGCCTCTTCTCATTTAATAAAACCCCCGAGACTCTCGCTTCGCACTCTCTCATTTCAATAGTTCACCTCCAAATTAAAACTCGGTTATTAGCTGCTCAGCCCCAAAACAAACGAGGTCCCGATGTCCATTTGCTGCGCATATTCAGAGGCTTTGTAGCAGTAATCCGTCTTACAGCAGGTCTGTGAATGATAAACGGATGATCCAGAGTTTTGCCACAAGGGAAACAAACTCCTAACTTTGTTGTCAGTCATTTTCTCTGTATAAAAGTCGCTCCTAGGCATCCAGAGTGACTCCACTTGTTTAGGCTTTTTCTTTCCACCAAAGCACAGCGATACCGTGCACACAGGAAGGCCCCTGAGCTCGGACCGTGAATCCTCATCTCAGTGAAGCAAAGCGTCCAACCACTCGGACTCAGACCAACCGTTACTGAGTTTTACCAGCCGATCAACACACTGCAAATGCAAAGTATAGAAACTGGAGAGTATTTTCTGACCAAGCGTTGCTCTCCTGCTGACCTGTTTTTGTTACTTCCAACACTGCAGAAGTTTCCTAGCAACTGATGTTACACACGTCTGAGTCACGCGTTATGAGATATTTCTGATATTTCCTGCTGCAGTCAGATTCAAGAGGTCAATCGCATGAGACAGGTTGCTAACACAATAGAAAATTAGCTCCAAGTAATAGAGTCGGAAACAGCTGGTGCTTCCTGAGTCGGAGCAGCGACCAAGTGATGATCGTGTTTAATCAGCTAATCAAGTTGAGTGGTGTCTGTTTTCCTTTGATTTCCATGAGAGCAGAGGAGCAGGTTGAAAGGATGCGTCTCCTGTCGGCATCGTGAGCCGTGTGTTTCGCAGTACATTTTTTCTTCATCGCGAGACGTTTTTTTAAACAAAGAAACATGAGACGGCTACGGCGGCTGCGGCGGCTGCGGCGGTGGCGGCGCCTCGCGTCGTCGACGCTTTGCTCGGAGAATTTGACGAGATGATGTTTGGGTTTCTGAGGCAGTTTCCTCTTCCCTCTGCTGTTATCTCCCTCAAAGAAGCGACAAGGCCAGTACATCCTGAAGACCCCTCAGCTCCGGATGTCTTCCTCAGAGGCCCCCTGCCCCCCCCAGCCACTGTCCATCATCAGCCTCGGACCCTCCGGAGAGCCGCCCGCCTCCATCCGTCCTGCGCCCAGACGCTTGAAACCACCGAAAAAGCAGCAGCCGAAAGACATCCCTGTCCAGATTTACTCTGCACCGCCACCTCCGTCAATGACCTGTCCCACGGCTCCTCCACCTCCTCCGCCTCCTCCTCCACCGCCACCACCTCCTCCCCCGCCGCTGCCTCCCGCCTTCGCTCCTCCACCTGTCAAATCCTCACCTTCCTCCGAGGACGCCCCGATGCCTCTCAGTGAAAAAGAGGCCCCTCCGTTTCCAGCCAAGAACACGCTCAAA
Source organism: Malacoctenus tetranemus (assembly GCA_032274765.1). Lineage (NCBI taxonomy): Eukaryota > Metazoa > Chordata > Actinopteri > Blenniiformes > Labrisomidae > Malacoctenus > Malacoctenus tetranemus. The sequence continues at coordinate 19,679,768 of JAUESF010000001.1, read as the reverse complement.
CAGAATATTGGTGAGATCAGAAACACGCTGTGTAAATCTGCTTTTATGTGAGCAGAAAGGAGGAGAAGTGAAAATGGAGTGGGATATGTGAATCTGTTTGACTGCAGGGAAAATTGTGTTTGTTTGTTCCTGTGTGTGTGTATGTGTGTGTCGGTGCACATGGTGTTCTGTCCTAAATTCCCATCATCTCCCACGAGGCCGGTCGAAGCATTTTACCTCAGTTGTGGTCCTGCTGATGTACACGCTCAGCTCCAGGGAGACGTCCAGCATGGCTTCATTTTCCAGAGCTCATGTGTGATGGAGGTCATTTAGAGGATTCTGCTTTTATAATGTTTTCGTCCCCTACAAGTAACTGCTGACACCCCTGTGCAGGCGCTGTTATAGTGATTTATTCCAGAAAGCTTTCAACAGGAGTGAAATGAACCCGATAAAAATACAGAAAAGGATTTCTCTATGTCCGTTCCAGCTTCTTTTTTTACAGGGAGGGTTTCCTCCTCCTTTTTTTTTCTTGCACTGCAGGAACGATGGATGAGGTGTTGGCCTCACTGCAGCGTGGGCAGATCAAGCTACGTAAGGTTCCTGCGTCGGGGGCAGCGAGTCCCGCGGAGGACCCGAGAAGCAGCCTGATGGCAGCGATCCGGCAGGGAGTCACTCTGAAGAAGGTGAGGTGTTAACATAATGACCGGCATTAGCTTTTTGCAGGTGCGTTGCGTCACCGTACGTGTCACTCGATACTTGGCCAGACAAGAGTGGGGAAAAAAACCTCAAGCTGTGCCTTCCACAGCTCGTCCAACCGAGAGCAAGTTGATATTCAACCGTATAATCTGTGGCTCAGTGTGAGTCTCGGACAAAACTCCTTGAAAAAGTTTCAGTGTCGGGCTCTGCTGAAATATTAATCCCCGTCTGGAAAGGAATTCTTTCAAATGCACCGTTTACTTTGTTCCAGTTATGTTTCAGAAAATCACATTGGCCGGCAGATGGAAGAAAAAGTGTGAAATGTCTCGTGGTGCTGCAGAGAATAAGCTATATATAACCATCCTCCAGCTTCATTATATTTGCATATTCAAATGATTCCTTTATGTGCTGTCCATTGACGGGCCGTTTCCTCGCCAGACAGCTCTGGAGGCAAACTGCGTTTTAGCCTCTTTTGAGTTCGTGTTTATGCTCATTGATGTAAAACGAGGCTGCGTCTGCGAGGCCGAGTGAGAAGCAGCTGCGCGGGGAGACGAGCAGCTGCCGTCACAAGTCACAAACATGATCTCACTCGTCGCTGCCGCCGCCGCACTCATGTGACGGGATCCTGAGGAGGCGCTGCCCTGCGCGCTTTACGTGTCTCATGCTTCACATGTCTGTGTGCTCCAACACGCATACCGCCCGTCATTGAGATGTCAGTAAACTCCACAGGTGGCTTTTTTTTGAGCAGGAAGTGCACTGCACTTTAACAGTGACAGAGTTCTGATACATATTGTATATATGAACTGTTTAATGACAGCAGCACCATTTCCACCGATTTTAGTGACAGTGGTCCTGTTTTAGGGTGGTGCAGAGGTGTAGCAGTTCGCAATCTGCGTACAGTTGTGGATCTTCTTCTTTTCACTTCTTGAAGAACTTACACATATGTGCTCTGTCCTGTTCACACTGTCAGGCGACATTTTAACTCCCCTCCACCAAAGGAGTTAGCAAGTTAGTTACAGTGGTAATACCACCACTGATCAACAGGTGGCAGAAATACCATCAGATAGAACATGCTAGCTACCTGAATGCTAAGAGGTAGCCTATAAAAATTATAAATTGTAGGTGTTTTCATAATGTAATTGTGCTTCTTTGCTCCTAAACAAAAGGGCGAATTTTGTAATTGTAATAAAAAGTCATTATGTAATATTGAGCCTGGTTTTGTCCACTTGATATGTAATTTGGCTGCATGTGGCTCCTGCACTACAATTTAGCAGCTTGGCACCACTCTGCTAGATCCCATAAATCATGATGTCAACTGCTGATATCTCCCCTGAGCACATTGTGCTTCTCTCACCGTGACAATGACTCTTTGTTCCGTAGGTGGTTCCTGCGCATCCCGAGCTCCCGGGCAGCGGCGACAGTGAGCTGGAGCGCAGCATCAGAGCCGCCATGCTGAGGATGAAGAAGGTGGCGTCCGAATCCGATGAGGAGGAAGGAGGCGATGAGACGCAGAGCGGGGACTGGGACAGCTGAGAGCAACACGCACAAATACAAACACACACAAACACCAACACACACGCACACCCGCGCTGATGAAGCTGCTCTCTTACATTACCCGGCTCTGTTTATGAATAATGTTTGTTGTGAGCCACAGCTCATGCTGCTGCCAAATCTGCACCGAATAGCTGCTTCTTTGACGGTGACAGGATTACGCCTCTTCGGACTCCGACACTGCTGTCTGTTGGAGCTGTCACACTGTAATCCCATTGGTGTTCTCACTCCAGCCCTAAAGATGCTGTAAATCATCCAAAACTGCTCCAGTCCCACCAACTCGACTAAGTTGTGTCAACTTGAATCAGGATTTTTTTCTTTCTCTCTCTCTTCTAAAGCAGTTAGTGGAAAACCCAAACGGGGTGTATTGAGGCATTTGTGTCTCAGCTCTCATTAAAAAGCAAAGCCCAGCAGTGGCACTGCACTACAGTGTGTGAATGATTGAATTTCTTCCAACTCTTGTGTCTGAGGTCCTTTTTTGTGAGACCGGCACACAGCAGGGGGAAGCCTGAGCTGCAGGCAGGGCCGACCACACACAACTAATTTTGCTTTTTCTCACTCTGCTGACTGTAAATTCTTATTTTAGGAATGTAATTAAGTCCCCACATTTGTTTTGCTAGTTTATCCCAACAAGGGCTGCGACAAATATGGGCTTTCTTGTTTTCTTTTTGTGCATTTTATGAAACGGAAGAAGAGTTCCATTCTGAAAAGTAGCATTGTTGCTTATTTACAGCCAACATGTTTTAAATGTGTGTCCTTGTTTGTGTTTTGGTGTGTTTGGGTGAAAGCTGATTTAGGACCAGCTTATGAATGAGATCTGTTCCTTTATGATGCCATAACAAGACAAAATGTCAAATTAAGAATGTTGGATGTTTTTTTTAGACATTGTTTATCTGTGTGTGTAATTGTTGGACAAAGCCTGATACCAGGATAATGTTGGAAGAAAACTTTGTATTCTTTTAAACCTGTGACAGAGAAACTCAACTGAACGTAGCCTTCTAAAGAAAAAAGTGACAAGGCTGTTTTTTTATGCAGGAAAATACGAAACTTCAGCAAACAGCATCAAACTGTTGGCAGTGACGGTTGAGCTGCGAGCTGATGAAGGCCGGAGCTAAAACACACATGTACTGCTGTGCTTTAATAATAAATGGAGACGTGTCAGGTCATCAACATGAAATGTTGGCCTTTTTTTTTCCTAATTCAAAATTCATCAGGCTCACATCTGTGCCACTTGGATCACTCACTCTTCCTGCTCATCTCCTCAGTGTCAGCAGCACCCGGGTCTGAATGAAGCCACCCCCCCTCCTCCACCCTCCATGTTCTCTCTCTTCAGCACCTACAGAGGTGTCTTATCAAACCTGCGCCGGCGACCCTGGCGACAGGTGGATTTGTAGCCCACGACGCCGCGATGAGTCACATCGTAATATCCATCCCTCCCTCCTCCTGCAGCGACAGCTCAGACGTCCCCGGGCACCTGGGAGCCAGCTCAGTCGGCGCCGCGTACGGCGGAGGCGGCGGCGCTCGGACGCCGAGTCGTCCGAAACTGCTGTGTGATTTGTCGGGGCTTGTTGCGGAGGGCAGGTCGGGCGGCTCGGGGGAAGACGTGCGAGCCCGGCGAGAATCGAAACAAAGTCGAGCATCCGGCATCCACGCGAAATTCCACTGCCCGTTACTATGGCAACAGGATGTCTACTCAGTGGTAGTGGCCTGCAGAGCCATTTCTCTCTCGCTCACAGAGCAGCATAGTCTCTTAATGATGTTTCACCAACTCGCCCACTCATCACCAGTCACACAATGAGCCTCAGAGAAGCAGACAGTGGGGACACAGAGAGACGCCGCTGTTCTTAATTAACCTCCAACTGCATGACAGGAGTCTGAGAACGGGCCCTAATTGTAGACTGTTATCTGAAATTGGTGTTGAACGTCGAAGACCTGATCAACAACGTGCGCCTCTTTTTGTTGGTGATGATGCAGACGAAAAAGATTAGAGACAACGACGTCGGCTGCACTTTTGGCCAAAATTCAGACTTTAGGAAGCCACATTTGCTGTACTCATCAAACCTGAATCTATTATTTATGCACATCAAAAGTCCTTTGAGATCATAAAATATGCCCAGCTGTCGCGAGTAGCTTATCACACAGCTTTTTCAGTTTTCACTAAAATTCAGGCTGAGTCCAAAGTGAATGTTTTTAGTTTGAACAAACAATCGGGCATAAAGCAGAGCTTGTTTACTCATCCGTCCGCTCTTTTGAGACTGAGTTGCGGAGGCAAGAGTCTCAGCAGACATGTCCAGCTTCCCTCTGCCTGGGCATTTCCCACTTTCCCACTCTTCTAGGGAAACCCCGACTTGTTCCCAGACCAGCCGGGGGCTGCAGTCCCTCCGGCGTGTCCTGGGTCCCTCCCCGGAGCCTCCTCCTGGTCAGACGTCCCCACAGCACCTCCCCAGGTCGGTGACCAGGACAGACTCTCAACCAATATCTGAGCCGGCTTCGCTGGTTTCTTTTAGACACGGCTCAAATGTTCCCCGAGCTGGTTGGCAATAAACTCAGCTCGCTCCTGCGATGCTAAACAATCATCCCGAAATAAAATCCTCATCAGTGTTGCTGCTGCAGCATCTGAAGTTAGTGTCGATGACACAGGCGCTTGGATCCAGAGAACGAATCGTCATTTATTGAGTTAATCAGTCAAACGCTCACATTCCAGCTGTTCATTTGTTTGGAGAAAAAAAAAAGGAGCTGAAAATTTGCTTCATTTGCCTGCGTTTCTTCTCATCAGTGTGAAATAAACTCTTCTGCACCGCTGCCATTCTCAGTTAAAATCTCTCTTAGCTGCAGCCTTACAAGAGGCAATTTTCTATCAACTGTCCTAATTGGTAATTAAGTGATTATCTCGCACCAAATTGATGCTTGGACTGCATATTGATTAACCATGTCGAGTCAAAGCAGGCTGCATGTTATCAGCAGTTCAGGAGTCTCATTGGCTGAGACCGATTTTGTTTTGTCGTGTTTGTAATTAAGAAACAAAAACAGTTGGAGAGTCGTTCTGCTTTTCCACTTCTCACAGTCCATCATCGACACCAAAAGGAAAATAAAGGAAGTTGCCACGGCAACGTGTCCTCCGATCCACTGATGCTGCGGTTATTTCCTCGGAGCCGCGAGGACGCTGTGAGTTTGTTTGGATTTGTCCCCCACACACACACACACACACACACACCCACACCCACAATTATTTGTTTGCTTTAATTGTTCCGATCTGGGGAAGTGATATGTGTCAGCGACTGAGACTGAATCCTCACCTCGCTTGCTTTGCTCCTGCGGGTTTCTGGTAAGATTACGGCTATATTTAGTGCTATGTAAATCAAAAAGACGTGCGGTGGCGGAGCTTCTGTACTCCAGCCTCGACGGGACTCGGCTCTGGCACCGTAGGTTCAAATCCACCTCCTTCTCTGAGCTTCTCACATCCAGGGAGGCAGAAAATAACGCCGCGAGACTTTCGCAGTGTCAGGCAGCATATTTGTAAGCTTCATATAAGCCTCCATGTCTCGGTTTTGTACACAGAACCCACAGCAGCTAAACGGGGGATTAGGGAAACCGCCCGTCTCCTGTCTGCGAGGTCGGTGCCCGCGGCGCCAACGTTGAAGAGGAAAGACAAAAGAATAGACGCCAAGTCAGTATTGTAATTAAACTAAACTTTACCAATTGTCAGTTCTATTGTACAATATTGAACAGGAATCACAAAAGTGCACAGGAGGCATTGGTTCAAAAAGGAAGGATCATATCGCAGTGTTATCCAGATTCAGGTGAGTTTACCGACATTTGGGCAGAACAGAACAATAAGCAAAATAAAAATCTCTTCATTCAATATTTCAATCTCATGACAAGACCAAAACAGAAAGGAGAACTCATCAGTGTTACAGAGTAAATATGTCACTACAAACAATGTCCCTTGGTTCTCAGATGTTCAAGTTGAACTTTACAAAAGCAGCTGTGACACCGTCCTGAAAACTCCCCCAGTTGTGGAACCTCTGCCGTCCTGACTGTTTGGTATCTTCCTCTCTGTATATTATGGGTGGGAACAGTGGGTTTAAGGTCAACTGATTCATGGTATGCGTGTCGTAGAAATGCTGTCAGCGATAGAGGCACCCAAAATAAATAACTGTAGAACAAAAAGCCGAGGAAGTGATGGGTTTTTTAGTGGAAAAGGCCCAATGCCATCTCAAATGTTGTCAGTGAAGTACACTTTCACATAATTCTCCCGTCAAGCAGCACCAAGTCCCTCAGTCCCGGAGAACAACCACCACCACCATGACAGAAACCAGTGTAGGAAGCACATCAACAGCCTCGGAGACAGAATCTTCTTTTGTTCTCCAAATGAACAACGATACTATTGCACACACACTCACACGCACACACAAAGTCCTTTACACACTACACTACACTCATGGTAAGGTGGGGTTCCTATTGATATTGTTTTCTGAAGGAAAAGCTCCAGAGATGATGAGGATTTCACTTCATTATGCAAATATAAGCAAAAGGACTGTTGACTGGGAGGAAAAAAAAGAGAGGACCCCACCAGAGAGTTTACAAATTGCTGCTGCCGTCCCTTCCTGGTCGATTTCAGGCAAACACCTGTTGGATTCTCACATTCACGTCCTCGGGACGGACGCGTCTGCCCGCGCTTTACTCTCTCTCCCCGTCTCTTCAGTGAGAACTTTCCAGGCGTTGCTTCAGAAATCAGCCCGTTGATATTACGGTGATGGTCATCACTTGGCCAGTTCTCCTCGCCAGGCAGATTTAGACTCACCTGGAGGCACTTTGTGTCACGGCCATTTATCATATACATATATGTGCATATAATCTAAAGAATACAAACTGTCTTCTAACACACCTGAGATTGACGAGAGGCAACAACGAGGACAGTCAGTAGAAAGACTTTGTGTCTAATTCTGAGATGGGGGTGGGGGTGGGGTGGGGTGGGCGGGGCCACAAGGATTAACACCAATTATTACTTGAGTGATGCTGAAGAGCATTGTCTTTGTGTGTTGGTTCATTTCAGCCCTTTAAAGTCCCCTCGACACCCTAAAGCTCAGACTGCCTGCAGAGAAATGCTGCAGCCTTCAAAAGAAGATAAAAAAAAAACAGAAGAAGATGGACAGAATCTAAGAACCCACCACCAGCTTTTTCAAGCCGTTTTCCCCCACAGAAACGGATAAGTAAGCTCAAAGTGTGACTCTTGATTTAGTTTCACAATGCCAGCGCACAAAGTAGAGCCTTCTGCTAAAGCACGCTGGCCTCTCTCACTCTCGCCTTCCTCTCCCTCCCTCCCTCTCTCTCTCTCTCCCTCCCTCCCTGTTCCTAGCATCCTTTTTCTCAAGGTCGTGTTTATTAGAAGCCAAAGCTGATAGTTTGAGTGGACGTCACCTTGGGGGAGAAGGTGCCACATAGTTTCTTCCCTGAAGACATGCTGAAGTGAATCCTTTCGTACCTGACCTCCGACCCCGTTTCAGCGCCGCGTGGCTTTCCCTCAGTTATCTACGCCCAGCTTGGAGAGGCCCTGCCTGAACTCGTGCAGCTCGTCTATCTTCCCGTCCAGGACGTCCATGAACTTCTTCAGCTCGGTCTTCATCTGTCCCTGCTTCTGCCGGCTGTCGTCGATGTCCAGCTGGAGACCCCCTATCCTGCCCTCCAGATCCGTGTTCTTGGACTCTGCAGCCTGGAAAACGGATGCGAGAACACAGTTACGTTGCAGTCAACAAGCTAAACATCCAACATATGGCAGTAAAATGTACATTAGGAAGAAGTGCGTGATGTTTCAGATCAGGTGTTTTCTGCACTTTGATATGTACAAATTTAAAATGAAAGAAAAAAATCCATCAGTTTTCATGTTAAACCATAAATGCACTAAACTCAGGGAGGAAGTAAATCTTTATGACCGCTGCACTGAACATTATCTGAGTTGTGCAACGATGTACAGTAAAGATGAAGAAATGTATTTAACCTTTATCTTATCTTTGTGTTGTTTTATACGACTGCAACGCAACAATGTACAAAACAAATTTTATTTGACGTTAACAGAGACATGATTTGGTGGAAATAAACTTGATGACATAATAACACACCGTTATCCTTTCAAAGTAATCCTCACATTTTTGCACAAGAGGAGAGGAAAAAGACTTT
>JAUESF010000001.1:19388182-19402846 GCA_032274765.1 Malacoctenus tetranemus | reverse complement strand
TTGTTTACATTTGGATTCCATCTTTCACATCACAAAATAGAAAAAGGAACATTTCCTACATTATGTTCTCCTATATTATTGCTGCTTGTGGTTGAAAGTGTCTTATTGTTTTGGATTTTCATCCAATAAATTTAGATCACACGAGTAGACACTAATATCACATGTTGTTGTTTTTTTTTAAAATCATGTGTCAACATATAAAAAACTTAGCTCCCCTGAACCAACTGCAACACCTGAACTATATTTAAGTGTCTTTTTTTCCAACACCATGACAACATGGGTACAGCACACTTGGCCGACTCACTCCAGTGGTCAGATATTGCTTCTAGACAAGTGTCTCTGTTTGTCTTCTTTGTGTTTGGCGATGAAGTGATTTTTTTTCGTATACCAGAAAAACCAGTTACCAGGAAAAAAAAGAAAGAAAACAATCTAACTCGAAGGGGAAAATCATTTGCGGAATACTTACCAAAAACAAATGAAGGCCCGATTATCTGAACCAAATGAAAAATAAGGCCTGGTCATCTTGTCCTTCGGTGGAGGACGATTGAATCCTTGTTTACTGTTCCTTCTACCTACTTCATCCTGTCTGAGTTGGAGATGTGTTCAATGGTGGCTTAAGTGGTCTTACTTCAAAAGATGCGAGGAGCACGAGGGCATAATATATGGAACAAAAAGTCCTACTCTTTCCATTTTGTCAATGTGAACATGTGCAAAATAAATGGGCGAAATAAGAGAAAGGGTCAAATAATCAGTCTCCAGATGACCATTGGTTTGTGGTTGCACAATGCAGCAGCTTCATCATGGTCTCATGCTGACGGCAGTTCAGTTCTCAGAGGAAAATTTTGAATAACCTAAAAATAGATTCGATTTTGGACTCAGACAATAGCACAAAATTGCAGCAGTGCACTGGTAACACGGTCCAGGCTGTGAAACCCACCGGACAGTCCTTCCTCCTCACTGTTAAACGAAACTGACAAGAAAACCAGGTTGAAAAAAAAAGGTAAAAGATTTTTATTGTATTCTTTGCCATGGAAAGAAAATAGTGAGCAATGATCGAGAAGTAAGGTGTCATGAGACTGGCGACCTGTCCAGACTGACCCCTGCCATCACCTCATGTCAGCTGGGATGAGTCCTAACAACACCTGCAGCTTTTCAGTGAAATAAGCAGGAGGGAAGATGTAAAAAAAGAGACTGAGGTGCTGAGACTGATTCGTTTTTTTTTATGGTTAAAGTGATCAGCCTGCTACCAAATCAGCATCCAAATCCTGTACCTGATGACGGAAAGAAAAACTCCCAAAATGTCACGATGTCTCATGAATATATACAAGAGAAAAAGAAAATCTATGAATGTGCATTTTAACTATTTTAAATTCAATGATAATGTGCGAGTCAGTCAGTCTCCGTGTTCCCCAGGGCAGCGTGGTTACAGGTTTCGCTCAGCACCACCACCAATGTGTGAACGGTGAGAGTGAATGAATTATTCATTTTATGTAAAAGCGTCTTTGAACGTCAAGAAAAGCGCTATACAAATCCAACGCCACGTGTGGATGAACATATAATGACACCACATATAGCTTCAAATGGAAAGTGTCTACAAAACTGATGTTTTGTGATTGTTGTGAAAAAGTTTGCAAGAAAAAGCTTTGTTGAGAGGAAATTCTGTCTGTTCAAGGGATGAGAACACCTGCTGATCAGCTCAAAGAAAACAAGACTGCAGGATTCAGAAGTGGATCCTGTTTGCATGTAAGTGTGGCTGACCTGCAGGCACACTCCACTTGCTTTTTGTCAACAGTTTCCAACAGACATTGAGAACGACATGCATCTTTTCTTTTTTAACTTTGGGTTTGTTTTGTTGCTGCTTCATGTGGGCGTATTCACAGATTTACCAAAAGAGGGGCTTTTTTCCCCCTCAGATCGTCAACAACATATTTGAAGGTTGTCCTGAATGATGGTTTGATCACAGCTTTCCAAAGGTACAACCAGCATTTTTTGCAGGTTGCAGTACAGAAAACATGCTTTTTTCAGATTCTAATTGAAATTTAAAAAAATAAAATCAATTTCTTTGACAAAAGTGACCTGATCCAATTTGCTGTCAGAAGTTCTTTGAAAATGAATGCTGAAGTAATTGTCACTTTGCAACTCAATGGTTCTGTTACCATCTTTGTATGTTGAACAAATCACCTCGAGAATAAAAGTGGAAAAACATCCACTGATATTTGATTGTAGCCTATAACCTATTTGCTTGCTGGTGGTCAGTGCAGCTTTCTGATCTATTTCTGCACCAACACCTCTGTATCCAGTGCAGGTTTGGAGAACTTTGCATTTACGCATGCTCAAAATGCAGACGCACGCGCCCAAAGCAATAGAAGCAATGCAAACCAATGCGATTCCCACGTTTCTGCAAGCACAGACGCGACACACTATACATTTTCCAGGATAAAGACAGAGTTTCAAGATATGCATTTTTTTAACAATACATTACAGCAGCAAATATAAGCTTCTTGTTGTGAGACCAATAAATATGTAAATATTACGGAAAGAGATTCATCATCGATTATTTCAGAGGCTTAATGGACATTTATTGTTTTACAGGAGGCGACCGGCGTGCACAGAAGCTGCTCTGTCGTGCGTAATATTCGGCTTATCAACGCACAGTTCAATATTTGCACACACAACACATTTGTGCAGATCGTCAAACTTTACGATGGTTTAAAAAAAAGCGAGAAAAGTGCATAATGAGGTTGTGTCAGAGAAACTCTGGGTTTTTAAGACTTTATAGAAAACAAGTTACCAAGCGCGCCCTACCTGTCGGCGGAGAGGGCGGTGAGAGTGAAGACGGACACGCCGACCGAGGTGAGCTGGATGAAGGGGATGATCTTGCAGCCGACCCTCCCGAACAGCCACTCCTCGGTCAGGTAGCGGCTGGCGTCCACCGGGGCGCAGGTCACCAGCAGCAGCACGTCCCCGAGCGCCAGGCTGGACATGAAGAGGTTCGGCACATTGCGCAGAGATTTGGCGGAGCAGAACGTCTTGATGAGCGTGATGTTGCCGATCAGCCCCAAAACAATGATCACACCGTAGGCAGAAGCGATGGCCACCCCGGTGTACCACATCGTCCGCGCCGAGCTCTGGAGTGTGGCGACCGTGCGCGACGCGTCTGGTTACATCCACTCCATCTCCCGCCGACCACTCAATGGATGTTTCAAATAAAGCTGGTGTGACAAGCAAGCGAGTACACAAGGAAACACACTCAGCATGTGTGCAAATTACAGACTGTGGGATCCTATTGGATTTTTTGACGCCCCTCTAACAAGTCAATTACCCACAAAAAAGTGTGTTTGAGCGTGTGTGCGTGTGTGATTGTGCGTGCGTGCGAGTGTGTGCGCATTGAACTGCAGATAATTTGCAGCAATTTAGTGACTATCTATCTATCTATCTATCTATCTATCTATCTATCTATCTATCTATCTATCTATACTATGATGTGCACCAGTAATTTCTGCATTGTGACCAGTAAGCAGCTGGAGTCACCCCAGATGCACCAGCTTTCTTGGTGTTTACGAAGAATCACTTTGTGTTTACTCAGAAGCGATTGCATTGTGTTTGTCCGTCTTTGTCGGTATCAAACGCTCGGACTTTATTGGCCACTGTTGGACGCAGACACGCTGACTGTAATGTGGACGGCGTGGCCCCCGAAAGACTCATTGAACACAATTTGTGACAACACGGCCATTGTCTTGAGCCTCCAGGCAGCCACAGAGATTTATAGCTGTCTCCCCGCCGTTGGAAGAAGTGGATTGTGGTAAAGTAACCATTTGTGGTGTTTGTTCAATTTATTTGGAAAAAGCTGTGAGATGTGACTGAGATCATGTACTTGAGATTGACAGTGTTGAAACTGTCTGAAACAAATATTGTGGTGATAAAAATAGAGGCGGCTGTTGAGCCAGTTTTCCGTTAAAAGGCTGTACAGTTGTTATCATCTGTTATCATATCAACGACTTTCCCTAAAATTCCCTCAAGCAATTATAGAGAAATCTTTAGAAAGGGGGAAAACAATCAACCCCTCAAAGTTATGCATGTGTCACTCACTCTTCGTCTTTCTGTTGCTTTATGCTTTTGTAGGACCTGAAAGGTCTCGAAGGTCTCGGTCTTTAAAACAGCTGCGACTGAAGCCATTGGATGTCACTGGTGGCAGTGAGCCAGAGAAATGAATCTGTAGGTAATCTCACTGGATTCATGTTTCACACAGACACAGACACCGCCCCTCTTGCACTGGCCAATACTGACCTTTAATTGTGTTGTTATCACCGTGCGCAGGAAAAGGTGCACAAAACAACAACTAACACAATAAAAACCAGCAACCATGACTACAGCTTCTTTGAATAGTTGATAGAGGTCAGTAGTAGAACTCCAATAGGAAGCTGGAAGACCCAGAAAACAAAACCCCCCCACGAGACACAAGACAAGAACCACACAAACGCTGCTAAAGAGTAAGTGTAAAAGTGCCTTGTTGTTTGGAAACAAAATTGCTTCCCACCATTTTTCTGTCACCCTATGTAGATCAAAACACATTGAAACACTATAATTTTGTGCAGAAGATGGCGCTAAAAAGCAAACAAATGGAAGACCAAAGTGACGGTATTTATATTCTTACTGAATAAAACACCAAAGCCTCACCAAACGTAATGATTCAACCACCCATTTGTCAGTCATTGAAAAAAAACTGTTTCATCTGAGTTAGATTGTGGTAATGTGGAGCTGATCCAAGCTGGGCAGACGGCAGGGTGCATGATGGGAAGGTTTCCATCCATCATGAAGCCAAAACAGAAGGAGACACTCACGTGTGCAATTTAGAGTCAACAATTAATTCAACAAAGACGCAAGTGATTTGTGGGAGAAAGAGTCACATATACAAGAACAACCTGCAATACACACACATGAACAAGGTGGCAGCGTGGTATCCCACCACGGGATTCCTGCTGTGATGTAAGACCGCCAATCATTAAAAAATACCCATAAAAACCTCATTAATGAACTGCAACAATATCACTCATCAGCGACTGCAGGTTTAATTATATGCCACAGCCTTTACGTTTGGCAGGTGCCGACTGTGCCCTTGTGTCATTTTAAGTCTGAAGAAGGTCTGTTTACTTCACAAATGGGCTCATGTGGTGCCAAAGGTGGTTGATTTTTCTTTCATCGGGCAGTGTACCATGTTCTCCGGTGAGGTACATGAGATGCTGTGTTGTCGGAGACTGACAGGCTGACAGGCTTTACCTGATCTCTTCAACGGCTCCACAGCTGGCTCACAGCACGTCGTTTCGGCAAAGGATACCCGCGAGGACCCTTGAATCCCACCGCATAATGAAACTTCCCAGGATAAGAAAAAGAGATAACAGGCTGTCAGCAGGCGCTCAAGTAGGGGAAACAGTCATGAAAGACCCCTTGGGGTGATGCACCGAATCACACTTTCTGTACAGCTGTCACAGGGACGGACACAGAAGCAGCAGTGATAGATAATCCGGCAGGGTCTAATATGTCACGGAGAAAGAGGAGCTCTAATACGCGTCAGTCCCGGTGGTTTGTCATGAGCTGTCAGGCGATGTCACGTGCTTTACCAGTACAAGAGAACAAAATAAGCACTGATCAGAGTTCTGCTGTCGTTCAACGCAGGTGTGAGGAAAAACAAAAGATTGTAGTGGTGAGCGTGTCAAATGGGGAGTAAAAGATGTGAGGATGCTCGAGGTCGATTGCACACCTAAACCTTGCACACGTCACCACGATGAAACAACACCCAAGCAGTCTTCTACTGAAGCTTTCCACCATCTGTTGGGATGATTCTGAGTGAAACCTGTTGAAAGAAGGAGGATTAGTTGGCTGAGAAAGTGTGACACACTGAAATGTCATTTAAATATCAAAAAACAATGCTGCCAAGCTGCTACTCGAAGTGGTCACTCAGTGAAATACACTGTTCAATTGTCTTTCATTGCAGCTTGGTGCTGGTAATGTTGACGGTCACTTAGTGTTACTATGATCTTCTTAAACTGGTAGAAAGCAATCCAAAAGACCGCAGCATAGCCAAGAATTTACTGGAGTAGAGGAGAAAATTTTCAGTGAATTAGCTGAAAATGAAAGTGTTGACTGATGGGATGAAAGCTTCAGAGGCTCTGACTGATTCCTGCGTCGTTCATCTCAGTCACAAGAGAGCGATGACACATAAAGTCTGACATTTGTGTGTCAGATTCGGGTCGTAAAGGTAAACAAACTGTCTTGATTATGCTTTGGTCACGTGAGAGAAAGTAGTTGAGGTGCTCATTACTTAATGCAGAGGCTTCAGTATTAGGGACTCCCTTCCCTTACAGTTAAATATCACTGAGATCTCGCATCTTCTGCTCTTTATAAACCATGACTATTTCACAAGTGACTCTGAGCAAAGCTTATCAAAAAATAACACTCTTCAACAGTACAGTGTCTCTATTTTGCATAAACAGAATTTGTAAATGTCAGTGAACAATGATGATCAGAGGAAGTGTCCAGAAAGCCAGAATCAGATAAGTGTGACTAAAATTATGTGAGGAGAAACAGACTTCGTGTTTAATCTGTATCTGTGTGTCCTGAAATTATTCAGGAAAATGGATTTGCTGACCAGTGACTCAAAAAATTTCAGGAGAAACAGAAGCAGATTAAAAATTAAGCCTGGCACTGATTTTCTAACAAAACCCAAACGAGTGTCAGAATAAAAGACAACACTAAGCCATTTTTGCAAAGTCTGTTCATCACATTGTTTGGTGTTTATTTCAGTTTTGCAGTGAATTATGTCCAAAGGCCAGTCGAGCCTCCGTCGTCTGGCTCAAGTCACTCTCAGCTTTCTCTTTGATTTACAATCTACACAAAAGAAGTACATGTTATTTCCAAAGCAAAAGTTAGTAGGAGTCAGAGAGACATGTTCTGCCACTGAAGCTGTGACATAAACCTGCTTCGTTATCATGTCCTCTTGGTTGGTGTGGATGCTGCTGCAGTGAGCCGTAAAACCTGGAGGGAAGTTGATTAGTTTGGTGACCAGACTGAGAATGTAAATGAAGACTGTAAAAAGAGAGATTAGGTTATCAAAGGAATGCCAGGCGATGAAGGAAACACAGTGAGGATCAAAAGGTCAACAAGTGAAGAAAGGAACCCGAGGAGATCAAAGCCGCGTTGCCGACACTGTCTTAGAATGACGAGTGATTGCCTGTGAGGAGCAACAAGGAGAGACATCTGTTAAAGTGTGAATCAATTTAAGGATGCTTACAGACCCTCGGTTGAGAGGAGGTTGCTACTCTGGCTGGTGCGCTGCTCAATCTTCGCAAGTGAGAAAAACTTCTGCCAAAGCCTCTTCTGATTTCGCCGGCACAGGTCAGGAGAACAGTTTACTGACAGAAGCATGAACGTTCTCGCGAGAGTCCTGAATTGTTAATCAGTAAATTCCTTCACAAGCATCTCTCATGTTTCTGAGGACTCAGATTTTGCAAATAGTGTGTTTGATTTACAAAACAATCTAAACCAATACATTTTAGGCTGATTCTAGGAAAAGAGTGTGGTCGTGCTCAACAGCACAGTTTGCTGTACAACTAATAGTACTCAAGTCTGATCTAGCATGACAAAAAAAATGAATTTATCTTAAAATGACAAACACTTTTCTTTTTTTACAAAATTCAAAAAAGTGTTTCCCGCCTTTGGTGCTTTGACATTGTTTCTGTTCCCTCACTGGTCTGTGTGTATGTAAATGCACCTCCAGGTGATTCATCCTTGTCAAACCAGTCTGTCTGGAAAATGCCCTGGTCTTCTCACACTCCTCTCCTGCTCCTCCCAGAGACTGCTCAGTGTTAAACCTTTGCTGCAATTCCCTCTTCTCTCTCTCACTCCTACTCCATTGAGCTGTTTGTTGCCAAAAAGTAAGTTACTATATATTTGTGTGTGTCTGTTGTGTGCTGTGTTATCTATGACTTGGCACTACAAGTTAGAAAGTCTTCATGCTTCACTAAACAACACAGAGTACTTTAACATGACTCTCACACAGACACAGTCGTTGTTTCCTGCCTGTTTAACCAGCAGTGAGACAGAAAGGAAACACTGAGCACTGACAAACCACAGACGTTGAACCCACACACACTTGTCAGCTCGAAGCACACAGAGACACATCTGCTGCATCTTTTTAGGGAAGGTGGGACACTTTATGGCCTGCCCCGCACAGCATGCTATCTTAGAATAGGGAAGATGGGGACGTGCATGTAAAGACTCCTGCTCAGAATTCAGCAGGCTTTTACTTTCTATGACTTACAATTATTAACAAAATGCTCACACTCATGTTCAGCTTGAACTCCAGTCTAGTTTTTGTCTGCATCGAAACCGACAGTAATAACAGAGTTGACTGTTGTGGCGACCAGAAACTTGTGGGTGCCGTCTAACCCCAGATTTCACCAACTGCTATTTAATGAGGGGGAGTTACGGCGGATTAAGTGGCAGAAGGATGTGAGCAAATTCTTGGGAAAAAAAAAACCTTTTCATTCAGAGTCTCCCAGAAAGAAAAAAGGTTGCTTTGAAAAAAGGAAAAAGATCAACAAGCCAAGACAGGTCCGCTGGACCCAACAAAAATGTTACCTGACGCGGAAGCTGCGGGGATTGGTGGAGAGCGCCGCCAGTCATCGCTGGGCGGCGGGGCGCGCCCTGCCGCCTCATCCCCCGGCCGCAGTCACCTGGGTTTCGATGCAAATGCGCTCCCGCCGACTGTCTCTCATCTTACCTCCTCAGACAAGAACAGCGAAACCCGGGAGAGTCCGCGCGACCGAGCAGCGTTGGAGAGAAGCTTTTGAGATGGAGGCGAGGATCCCTGTTACTTTATTGCTGCTGTCTGTGGGTGAGTAGTGAAATCCTCCCTTTAGAAAATAAAGTCGCTTTCTTTCCCCCTCCAGCGCCTCGTTGAGCTGCCACACCTGTTTACGCAGGCGTCGGTTCACCTTCCGAAAGGAGAAGGCCTGAAAGCCTGCCGTGTTGTGCAGCTGTCTCTTTCTCTGCTCGTGGTGTTTCTCCTTTACTCTCTACAACTCGGACCATCGAGCTCATTAAAGCTTATTCTTATGTCTGAACCTCATCAAATGGGCTCAGATGCAGCTGGTTCGACCCAGTGGGAGCTGTTCTACTTTTGTTTATATCAAAATACATGAAGATTTAATTTTGTTCAGTTGTCAAAACACACGGCTGCAACTTTTGGTATTTACGTTTACACTTTTTTGATACAACTCTTGAATTTAAAGTCCAAAGTGCCGTGGAGTGTGTAGATGTATGTGGGAAGGAAGGCGGGGAAATGCCATTTCTGGACAGACCCGAGTTTTCTTCCACACAAGTGTTTATAAAAGTCCGTCAAACAGTTTCACTTCAGGTATCTGTAACTTGGGTCAGACCAGCGAAATTGAATTCGCAGTGCAGGCCTGTCAAAGGCAAACACCCACCCTGTGAGACCCAAAGCGACCAGTTCGGGAGTCTGAACCGACCTGCCAGGCAGTCTCGTTCTGGGCAATAACGAAAGACGTTTGAAATGATGAGTCAATTTTAAACAAGCACATTTTGCTCTTAATTTGTTCATTTGGCACAAGGCTTGTCAGGAAACGAGATTCAGTAGTCAGACCCTGAACGGACCAGCAGATGGTATTAATAGCATGCGACAAAAAATAAAGTTATCTAAGTTAAAAAGAGAAATAAACAATTACAAAACTTTTCACGTGTAAGGTTTTTTTTTTAAAATGTTTTTTTTCCTCTTAAAAATGTAGTTTAATGAATTTAAAGCACCCTAGAAGCTCAATTTTGGCCTTGGGACTAACATGAGCTTCACATTCCTGATCAGGCAGATTTTCTTTTGCTTATGCCATTTTCCCTTCAAAAGAAGTACTCACTTTATATCGCTTTCACTGTGTTAAAGCCACAAGTGTTTTGAGAACAT
This sequence comes from Malacoctenus tetranemus, assembly GCA_032274765.1. Lineage (NCBI taxonomy): Eukaryota > Metazoa > Chordata > Actinopteri > Blenniiformes > Labrisomidae > Malacoctenus > Malacoctenus tetranemus. The sequence goes on along the minus strand of JAUESF010000001.1, from coordinate 19,392,873 downwards.
AACATTTCTGCATCCTTTAGCACAAATGTTTTGAGGAACCTCCCTCAAAAACAGCACAGTACTTTATAAAACAGGAACTACAGCTAATTGTTTGTTGGTTTTTTTGGACCGTCTATAACTCCTTTGTTTTTAAATGAAGAGTTTCCAGTTTCCAAGGCTTTGTTTGATCACAGTTTCTGTTACATGGATGAAAACTGAATGCGAGTACCAGTGATTTGTTCTGAATTTGCAGCGTTGTCGAGTGTTGGTGCCCTGGAAGTGACTATCCCTCAAAAAGTGTATGAGAAAGCCAGAGGGGACAACATCTCCTTGCCCTGCTCCTTCAAAACCAAAGGCAACCCAGAGACACTCACCATTATCTCCTGGTCTGTCGAGGGCATCAAAGCTGGAGCGAAAGAGGTCGGTGTTTTTCCATCTCTTCAATGAAAGACACACTCTCTCGTCCGAATGTCTCTAACGCCACTGTTTCCCCGCAGACTCTGATTCTCACCCACTACCACCCCAGCAAAAGAACTGATGTCAACTCGCTGTATGAGGGGCGGGCGTCCGTGGATGTGAACGTACCGAAGGGAAAGGCTGACCTGCTGCTGAAGTCCATCAAGCTGGAGGACAACAAGGAGTTCGAGTGTCGTGTCCAGATCCCGGGTGACGACGAGGGCAAACCGGCTGCCACCACACGCTTGGTGGTTCTAGGTAACATTTTAGATAATTGTGCAGATATATGACGGACCCTCTGTTGGCCTGAACATAATCAAGATTTATAAAAGAAAACATTTCAGTGAATGAGTGGTTTTATCTCACAGCAAAAAAACTCCGTTTCACTGATGGAAGTTTTTGCCTGAATGTTTTTACCTGTGATTAAGTGACACTAAATCCTTTGAGAGCTGCTGTGATTAGCAAAGTGCTCACTGACTGACAGCTTTACAATCAACATACCTGACAATGGAAAAGTGATGTGGGAGAACTGTTTTCAGCTTGTATCAGTTCCCTTTCTCCCCCAAGAATGAACCTTTTTCTTTGTTTACGTTTGCCTTTTTCCAGTGGCTCCATCTCCACCAATCTGTGCAGTCCAAGGGAAAGCCGAGTACGGCCAGAACATCAACATAACCTGTCACTCTGAAGAGGGATCCCCTCCACCTGATTATACATGGGACAGCCGCGATGCACGAAACATGCCTCGTTCCGGAGCCCTTGCAACCCCTCGAAGTGAGTACCAGCGGCACATCCATGAAGGGCAGAAGGAACAACATGCACTGATGCGCCATGAATGTGCCTGACCACTCTATAGTTTTGGACCAACAGGCCCAGTTGCACTCTGAAAGGCAAAACCTGCATTTGCTTATTTAACAGCAGGTCTGCAAGGCAAACTGTGGCTGTGTCAAACGTGCATGGATGCATGCGCACCCATGTAAAGCACTGTTGGTTTACACTGTCGAAATAGGGCCCAATGCCTCCGACAGCTAATTTGGCTCTTCTTCAAATGTGCTGAAGGACCCACAGACACCACACAGAGCTTTGATGACGTTGGTATATGGAAACAGTTCATGTGACTTTGACTTCCTGTCTGTCTTTCAGAGGGAGCCGTCCTGTCCCTGTTTAATATTTCCAAAGAGACATCTGGATACTTCACCTGCACCTCAGCCAACAAGATCCGGTCTGCCAAATGCAACATCACGCTCTCCGTTATGCCACGTAAGGGAAACATCTTTTCTTCGAGACGCATCCTTTATTCTAGGTAAACAGGCCCTTTTTTGGAGACACCTGCCATGACATCCATCCCTCTTCTGTCCTGTCTTTGCCCCCTTTTATTTTTGCAGCATCCATGAACATGGGGACCATCGCCTGGGTCATTGCTGTAATTGTCGTGGCTTTAATCATCCTCATCGTTGTCGTTTACTGCTGCTGCTGCCGAAAGAAGGAACAAAAGGAAGACTACGCCATGGGGTGATTATCATCGGATTGCCTGCAAAGGCATACATTTGAGGGGGAGCTGGTGGTTGGTCTTGTCAGAGCATTAAGATTTACGCTGTCAGAAACTGGTTCCGTCCACCAATTCACTCACTGTAAAAAAAAAAAAAAAAAAGGTTTTATATGACTTGCTGTATTCAAAGCGACCTCTGAATGTCTAAAAGAAATAATTATTGGTGAATTGAAGCAGTGAATGGAATTATTCATCACCACGAGTTTTGTGGTTTCTTTTGAGTGAAACTCACTTTTAAAGCGGGAAAGATAAAAGTGCATTTTACTGCTGTCTCGCTTCCAGTTGAGCATCCTTTTCATGGACGTAGATTAAAGAGCTCCTCAATGTTGAATCACTTCATCGCTTAAAAAAAACATCTTTTAATTCCAGTTTGGTTAAACTGTAACACAACTAAGGACAAGCATTGAAACTGCAGGTAAAAGGAGCTTTGACATTCATGGTTTGAATACAGCTGCCGTTTACTCCAGTGGGAAAGATTTGTTGGTATTTCTGAATTTGACTTGAAAATTACACGTTTCTCATCTCATCTAATTTTGAGTAAAGTTATGAGAAACGTCCTTAAACCTCTTAATTAAGCGTGTTTCCTTGTTTTTCCCCTCAGCGTACGTGAGGTCGAGTACCACGACAAAGAGCCGGATGCTAACGGTGAGAGCCGCCACCCTGAGGGGAAGGACAGCGAGGCCGCGAGGAGCTCCGAGGACCGCCGCGACCGCTACGAGGAACGGAGCGAGCGCGGCTACGACGACCGCCACAGCGACTACGACGACCGCCGCAGCGACTACACCGACCGCCGCAGCGGCTACGACGACCGCCGGCGCGACTACGACGACCACCACCACGACCGACGGAACGACTATGACGACCGCCGCGACCGCTACGACGATGACGACCGGCGCTACAACGACGACCGGCGCTACGACGACCGCCGGGAATACACCGACGACCGCTACGACGAGCCGTACGACAGCAAGCCGGAGGTGCCGGCCAACAAGCCGAGGAGGGACTACGATGACTAAGGTCTCCAACAAGAGTCAGAAGAGCAGCTTCCTTTTGTCTCTTTTGGCATCACTCAAATACAAGCTTGTTACTTGACCCTCCATGTGTGACCTAATCAGTCAGTTTGACCAGAGCGGGACCTATTGATGAAATAACTGGTTCCACAGACAAAATGTCCTGTAAAATAAGATAAGATTAGTTTTAATGATGCAGACGTGATTGGCGTAAGAAAGCCATGTCTCCATTATTACTTTGCTTTTTAAATGGCACCTAAAAAGCCCTTCCTGTCCACTTTGAACAGGCAGAATTGTTTTCACAGTTGAAACCACATGTGGAGTTGAAACAGTGGCAGGATTAAGACAAAAGTCAGGACATACAAACGTTTTTGAGAATTCGGATTTTGAGTGTCGGATTATTTTTTTGAAAAAACACCACTTAAATTCATGCTTTTATCTCCTTGATCAAATTATATTTTCCACAATATGTTTTACTTGCGAAATTGCTTGCAGCTGTATTACACAGATGTTGATCTTGTTTTCAAGTTGTACAGTGAGAGTAAAAGAGAGAACTGCTGTAGATTTTTTTCTGCTTTTTATCATTTATTGTGTATGAATTGCTATGAATTGCTAACACACATTCATGAGTGGAAAAGGGTTCAATGTGAGGTATGTCGTCTTGTTCTTGGTGAACAAAAGATCTGAATTCAACTGTCTTCTGGTTCAGTCACATTCTACTGTGACTCACTGCACAACAGCATCACTGAGGTGTTGTGCTGCCAGAGATGTTTAGGTGAGCTTTGCTGGCCAGAAATGTTTCGGTTGGAACTCACTGAACTCACTGAAGGCCCCTTTTAACTTCTGTTTTGTGATTTTTACACAGCCTCTGCTGATGGGTGTTACTTAGGGGTTCCTCAGTTTTCCAACACAAAGTTAATTGGACACACAAAAGCATTGTTATTCACAATTGCTCAAATGCTTCTGCATGCCGTTACTGTGTGCAATCTTGTATATAAGCTCAATATGCCCCTGTTTTGTTTTATCACTTTTATGAATGCTAGAACTGGACCTTTAAACGATGAGAATGATAACATCACAACTGTTAATGAAAAATTATGTTGCATGTTTTTTTCCGAATAAAGATCATGTTTGAATTTTTAACTTTTTTTTAATCATCATTTTACCGTTCCACCTTCAAAAGGCTCAATATTACAGGAACGTGCAAACTAGTTGGTCAACCAGTGACAATGTTGCACGCTGTGGATAAGGATTTTTCGTCATCATAGTGTGAATTATATTGAATGAAATGATAAATGTTGTTGAATAGCAGTGATTGAAGTAATGATCATGCGGATTTATTATAGTTGAAGGTATTTACAGCCAGAGCCAGTGGACCAAAGTCACCTGTGTATTGTTAACACAAGAGGGCGACAGAGATGCTTGAACGCCTCTGCATACAACCACTCACGATGGATCAAACCGTCCGCTGAGTGAAACCACTTTACCAGCATGTTCTCACTCACCACCACCACCACCACCATCATCATCATTATCATCATCATCCCAGTACAAAGTCACAACAGAAGCTTGAATATCGCGCATTGCAATTTGCTCGCATTAGTTCAGGTTCCTCCTGTTTTATTTGTTGTTTTTTCCTCATTAGTGGGCTTTGAGCTCTGTTGTATCAGGTTACATTTGGAATTGGTCGACTACATTCC
>JAUESF010000001.1:19361882-19373831 GCA_032274765.1 Malacoctenus tetranemus | reverse complement strand
TATTGACTCTTGTTTGACACGATGCATGTCGCTCTTTCTCCCTCAGATTGGTTGACGGTGTTGGGCATCGTCCTCGGCGCCCTCCTGCTCATCTTGCTTATTTGTATCTGCTGCTGCCAGTGCTGCCCTCAGATATGCTGCTGCTATGTCCGCTGTCCGTGCTGTCCGCAGAAATGCTGCTGTCCTGAAAAAAGTACGTGTCAGAGATGGAGTGAAGCAGAGCAGACTTTCTCACGCTTTCAGGACGCACCTACAGCCTGATTGGTCTATCAAGGCATTGGTGTGCAAATACATCTTGCTGATGGCCTTGATTTTTATGGAGCAGTTTGTTTGGACTTTCATCAGCCTTTGTGACAACATATAGAAGACTAAGGAGGCCCATTTTGTGAAATTATTTTAGGAAGGTGTAAAAATCTGTGTTTCAGTGGTGATGCAGCATCGTATGATGAAACAGGCTCAGAAGAGCATGATGCCCTGGGCCGGAGGACAGCCGATATACGCTCCAATGACGGGCTCCTCTCAGATGAACCCGCTGCTCTACGCCGGTACGGAAACAGGCGACACATGCCTGTATGACCACGCTGTCAGCATCACCTAAACTCATTCGCGCTCTTCCATTTTGAACGTTTTTGTTGTTGCGTTCAGGATCCGTTTCAGGGAAAAACATTCCCATGAACCCGATGCCGCTCCCTCCACCGCAGTCCACAGCTTACAGCATGCCGCCTCCCAGCGTCAATGGCTACCAGCCTCCGTCCAATAACGGCCAGATGCTGGACTACCTGGAGAGGCAGGTGAAAGGGATGGACATGGCCAGCCCACTGCTGCAGGTAGGTTTCTCAGGTGCTAGTGAGAGTGTGCTCAATCAAAGCTAGTTCGTGATAAACTATTGACTTGTTTGATTCAAGTGATTGAGAACGTTCATCAAAACATCTGAATTCACACACCACCTTTCTGTCACTTGCTGTTAACTGCTGTGCTGGACCTTTATTGAAATGTCAGCGTGCATGTGCATCTTTTTTTTGTGGTGCAAAATGATGATCGGTATTTTTTTGCGTTGCAAAGACCCCCATCAGAATCTCAGCCACAGTTGATCTGTCTTTGATGTCCAGCTGTCGTGTTCCCAGTTATGTTCTGAGTCTTTGTCCCCCTCTGGTGTCTTTTCCTCTACAGTCTCAGCCCCCTCCACCTCCACACATGAACCAGATCCTTCCTCCTGCCCAGCACATGCCCGTGAACGTGCCCTTCTCCCCGGGTCCTGCCAGCATGATCTCTGCCCTGGATGACCACCCGACGGAGCGTCGCATCATCACGCTCCCACCGATCAGGGAGCAACAGGGGGGCAGATATCCGCCCCCTCCCCCCAAGACTCGCCCGCCCAGCTCCAGCGAGAGCAGCCGCAGCGGCTTCAGCCGTCGCGACCCGCGCGGGTCGGCGGGGAGACGCCCCCCCTCTCCCACCCGGTCTCGAGGTTTCTCCCGCAGCTACAGCCAGGACTCGCTGGACGGACGGAGCCGCGTCGACGCCCGGGGGGGCATGGACCGCCCGCGGTCCCGTTCCCGGGACGACTTGTTCGACAGCAGGTCCAGAGGAAACTACTCCCCACCAGCATCGCGGCATCCCAGAGGGGGCTCGTGGAGCTCGGACGAGGACATGAGCAGCAGGAGGGGAGGAGACAGGAGAGGAGGAGGTGGCGGGTGGGGTGAGAAGCCCCCCAGCTACACCGAGTACGAGCCTGGACAGAAACCAGGAGTGCGGAAGAATGAACGCTACAACGTAAGGAAAACGTTGCTTTAGCTGAATGAGATACACGACTAACCACTGCACCTACGGCACAACCAACCCACAACCTCACATCAATGTGGTAACTTTAGTAGAAAGTACTGATTTCCATTGAAGTGAACCTAAAGTTAGTGTGTCTCTCTCAGGACAAGAGTTCTCGCAGTGGCACCAGCATCGTCATCTGAACCCTCCCGTTGTGAAACGCCTTGTGACCTCTGTTTCAGAGAACACGCACACCTCACTAGCCTGTCTGTGGCTCCTGGTAAACTTGCTTTAAAAACCACTATTTGTATCTTAGGAAAAGGAAACATGCACTACGTCTTCAGTGCTTTTATTTTGAAAAGACAGAAGGAAAGTTCAGAGAAGGATTCAATGAATGTGAGGGCAAAAAGTCACAAAATCTACGGGTGGTTCCAGACAATTTTTTGTCACTGAGGAACCTCATGAAGTAACCTGAAGTTACAATGTGAAGTCATGTTGGTTTCATGAATTAATTCTGAAGAAATGTGGAAATGTTAGAATATTCATGAAGGTGAATCGAGGCCTTGAATTGTTAATATTGATTTCATTAAGACAGGTTAAAGTTTAAGCCATAAAACCCTAATCATGAAGTGCAAATGAAATGAATCTCAGGGTCAAAAATTACATGTTGTTGCATAAGCCAGAAACTTTCTGATCCTAATTTTAAAGAGTCAACCCGTTGTGAATGATGAAAATAGCTTTAAGCTTTGTATCACTAATGTAAATAAGTTTTTTAGATGTGTTTTTAAGTATAATAGAGTTGCTTTGCTTATGTGTTGAATAGAAAGGTGTGCACTATTAGCTGTTGCTTGAATATGAATATATTGTGCATAGGAAGATTGCTGTATTGACATTTGTTGCTTATTAATAACAAACACTGGATGTAAATACTAAGTGCAGGAAATGAAGTCATGCTAGGATTGTTACTGGCTCCTTGTTTCACATTTCTTCTCTTTTTGGCAGCAAACGCTACGAAACCGTGTCTTCTTTCTTTATTTTTCCAGCGTGTACTTTTTAAAGAGTGACTCGACCTTCATACATGTATCTCTTTGTGCAAATAAAGTTTTGGACTGTGTGTACAAGCTGTGCAGTGAGTTTGTGTTTGATACAATTTTCTCTAATAAAGCTTTGATCTAATGGGTGAAACAATACTGTCTTCCTGTCTTGTAGGAACTTTACTCCAAACTTGGCAATTTGTTTAATTTTGACTCATTTACCAAGTTTAAAAAAAATTCTCACACCGAAACACTGTCACGTGTTCCTCCACCTTATTTGTGTCTCATTTGAAGTGAGGTAAGATATTTTACACTTGCAATAAAACATCATAGTTGATTAGATTTAGATTTTTCCACTTTCTACAAACATCAAAAAATCTTTCCTGACAGTTTTTATACACCGACAAATGATATGAGTTTAGACGAAAGGGAAATAAAGTGTATAATGGTATGTCCATCACAGTTAAAGACATTGTGACAATTTTAATGCCTGTTTAATGTGATTATGAAAAATATCTCACTGTACGAGCTCAAACATGCAACACAGTCCAAATAATCTCTGTAACGTTTCAACCGACCTTCAATTCCGTTGAATTTGGATTCATTTAAAGTTTCGCAGCAGTAAAAACTTGCGACTAAACTGCGGCTGTGCAGCAGACTTCTTTCCCTTTTTTTTCACAGGTCGCACTCTGATGACGACACGGGGAGAGGAGGTGCGGGTTTGCCACGTCGGTCTCTGTGCAACGCATTTACACTGTTGCTCCTCCAGCCCCGGGGCTAACTTTTGGGGGCCGTTTTTGTGCTCGCAACCGGGGAGAAAGCGACCCCGCAGCGCCGCGGCTCGTCGCCCCCGTCGTCGCGGTCCGGCGTACTGGAGCTCAACGGCTTCAACGGAGGAAATGCTGGCCGCTGTCGGGACTCGTCACACAACTGACTGATGCATCCTCGTCCAGCCAAGCGCCCCGCATGTTGTCGATGTTGTGTGAGTAACAACGGCTTTTAACTGCTTTCCAAACTGTCTCGCGGAGGGGGACACGCCGGACCCCTGCGCGGCGGCCGCCCACCTCCCTAGGCTTTTCTACCCAGCCTCGTTTTTTTTGGCCCCTCTCTGAAAGTTTCCGCAGTGTTGAATTGACAGCGCTGCCAGATGTCATGATTCAGGCAGGCAGCTTTGATGCGTGTCTTAGCAGGTCTCAGCCCATTAAAACGCTTCCTAGCTGCAGAGTTGAGAGAAAAAACCAAACCCGCGCGAGCTTCACACAGCTCGTCTGAAAAGTACCGAAAACGTGTTGCATTTTCATAAAGTGACGACATGCAGCAGTGCCTCCACTTGTCGTTCATTTCTACAGACCGCAGTTCCTGTTTTCACTCTTGACTTTCTGCCCTAATCTGGATCCCCTGTGGTGCGTTTGTGTGTCATAACTTCTGTTTCCCTTAAAAAAACACACACAGAGAAAATAAACCCAAACTCTTCACACCGTTTTGACACGGCAGCTGCACGCTGCTGTTCTGAGGGTGCTGTAGTATCGTTTCCATCTCCCATCAGGTTTCACAATACAAAGACAAAAGTTGGTGTAGAGGGAGGCCTGCTTTTCATCTGAAACCTCTGGCCAATGTTTCTTCTTTCAGACACTCGTTTTCAGAGAGAAAACTGCTGCAGGTTTTGATAAGGAGTCAGTAAACACACAGCAAGCTGTTTACTTATCGTAGGTCAGAGTGGGATGCCAACAGGTCCTTGTTAAACACCCCTCACTCCTTTTGTTTCACTTCATGCTGCGATCCATGATTTGATCATGGAGAAAGGGGCGGGACTGTGGTCCCTCAAGACCTGCACAGGATCAGAGCTGGTCGGGACCTACTGCAGCTACATGTTTACAAGCTTTTTTGCACAACCTGACGACACATTTCATAGTTTCGGATGTGATGGGGCACAAACTTCTTTAGCCTGAAATGTTTCATGTATGAAACACCGCGTGTGAATTTTTGCCATTCAGCTCCTTGTTGGAGAGCAGTAGATCATGCTAAACAGGTACTGAAACCCTGAACGCTTTGACACGTGTGTTCAAAAGGTCACGTTAACCTCACCTGGAAAAGTTTGGCGCATTCTCTGTTTTGTCCTGAACTTTTCACCCATGAACTTTATTGTGAGTAGTGTATTTGCATATACCTGCAAGTGTCATGCAGTTATATGCATATTCCTCTCAGGTAAAACTCTTTGCAGTTTAACCAAATAGGCTTGACTTGTCTCAGGAAGAGGTTTCTTGTTACACTCTGAACTTTCTAATACTGTGCAAAACAACGAAACGCTTCAGTCAAAAACAACGAAGCAGTCCGTTTGATCAGACTGCACGTTGCTACGAAATAGAGCAGTGTGCATTCTGACTGACAGTCCAGCAAATCTGTTGGGGTTGGACACGTGCACGCTGTTTCCCGACGCATCGTCATCTTTGAGATAAATAAGCTTTCAGATGCCGGAGCAACAAAGTGATCGGCCTCCTGTAGTCTCGTGTCCCGGCGAGAGAAGCTCACGTGTAGAAATGACAACATAATTGATGTGTTCAATGAAGGTCTGGGAATGTTGTCCCTGCTGGTTCACTAACAAAGGCAGAGAAGCATTGGTTGATGCTGTTTACGCCTGAGATTTCGTCAATCTATTTGCTGTGAACGACTATTTCATCATTGACCAAATCACACGAGTACGGGGGATCTTGTACTTGTCAGTTTTTCGGAGCAGAAACGTCTCGTCGTTGCCTTGTTTCTAAAATCTCTTTAGAAAACCACAACGTTAAGAACTGCTCAGGTCACTTTATTCTTCAGTCGTGTGTTTTTATTGACACTTTTAAAAGCAGATCAACTTTTCATGGTATAAAATGACTCGCACTGCACTTTTTTCTGACGTCACTCTCTTCTTTACCTTTTTTCACTGTGTCAGCGTTTGTGAATGTTGTGTTACGGGTCTGTGTCAACCCACCGTTGCCCCCGTAGCCTCGATTATCTGGCTGGTGTGTGGCTCAGCTGTAACATGCTCGAGCGCCTGATTTGCAAATACTCAAATAGTCACTTAATTACGACGTTGCGTCATATATCAGCGCAGCGACGTATGTGTGGAATGCGTCTGTGCTTAAGTGTGCTGGCAGGCAGGGTAGAAGAAGTCCGGGGCGAGGGGGGCGGGGGGGGGGGCAGTCGTGCTTAAGTACGATGTAAAGCGACTGGCTGTGATGTTAGTGCACAGTTTTAGTTTAGTTTTAATACTTTTCAAGACGACACCAGTCTGGTAAAGTTGCTTTAAGTTTCACCCAGAAAGTAAAAAAAAAAAGATCAACTGGCTTTACACTATAATTTTTAGAGCTTCTTTTTCCTGCAGCTTGTTGACTACACGAAGGAAAGAGGTCACGTTCAAGAAAACAAATTAAGAAGAAACTCATTGAAAACTGGAGCATCTGTGGAGTGCTGGAATAATCCTCCCCTAATTAAACTCACCAGTGTTCATTTAATACATGCACAGTTTAAACACCTCAGGACAGACTTATGCTAAATCGTGCATCGTTTAGTTGCACGGAGCTGTAACTCAGCCCTGAGGTTTGTTGGTTTTTAACTCCACTTGAGTTTTTTTTCCCTCTTTAACACATTTTTTATGTTTGTGTTTATTGATGTCTGTTTGTGCCACAGTGGCCCGGCTGCACAAGGTGGCTTGTTGAAGAGAAGACGAGGGAGGAGTCCCCGAGGCTTTTGGTTGGTGGGCGCCGTCCGTGGTTGCCGCGGTAACTGGCGACCATGCCAGGAGGTCGCAGGGGTCCTAGCAGACAGCAGCTCAGTCGCTCCGCTCTGCCGTCCCTGCAGACTCTGGTTGGAGGGAACCTCGGCAACGGTACAGGGCCCAGGAACAGGTACGCACAACAGTGAGTAATTTAAAGATCTTCTGTTTACTTCTCGTCATCCCTGTGTTTTGGATACCTTGTTCACACCAACTCGGGTGACGCGCGTTACTCAGTGTGTTCTTGTTTGCCTTCCTCTAGGAACAGTAACTCGGTGGGCCTGTCTGCCCCGCCCATCTCCGCCCTCATCACCCCCGGGCCGGTCCGCCACTTGAGGATCCCCAAGCTGCCGTTGGACAGCAGCCTTCTGTTCGAGTTCCTTCTCTTCCTTTATCTGCTGGTGGCCTTATTTGTCCAGTACATCAACATCTACAAGACGGTGTGGTGGTACCCGTACAGTCATGCTGCTGCCTCTACCTCGCTTGTAAGAGCACACAAGGTCACAGTTTGACTGTTCGATTTTGAGCTTCGAGTTAAAATCTCCGACTTGATAGATTGTGGAGTGTAAATGCAGATTTCATCAGGTTTCTGTTTAGTCTTTAACATGAAACACTGACTTAGGACATCACATCACAATCAGCCATACAGTTCTGACGAGGAAAAACACTGACTCACTTTTCATTATGACATCTGTTGGCTGCTTCGATATGTAGGGAAGCAAGTGTACATTTTAATAGCTTGACGATTGGTTCAAATCACCTCTACAACTGGTCGTCACGCAAAGGGAACGTTTCCTCCTGTGCTTTGATCTGCAGAAATCTGAGCGAACAATTTCCTCGAAAGTGTGCAGCGCACGAAGGAAAGCAACCACTCTCTTCCCACAGTGGCGTCACTGAGAACAGAACTGCGTCATGTTATTCTCGCAGCCCCAGGAGACGGGGGGGATTTTTGTTCTGGCTGCACTCGCCCTCACTCAGGCATCACTTCCTTTGGGGGAGTGTTCGTGATCTGCGGTCCTGTGAGCTGATGTGCACATTGGGACCACTAATGTGTCCAGAGTAGAGAGCGCTTTGCTGTTTGGAGGGTGAATGCAGGACGAATGGCGTGATCTGACACCGAGGAAGCATGCTCTCCTAATATTTTTCCCGCATCTGTTAAAGCAGGAGAATGAATCCGGCCTTCCTAACTCAGGTTGTATTAAGCGGTCATACGTGCTGCTGATGTTGACCTTTGCTCTCCATGTGCGTATTAATCACACCATGTGAAAGCACAGCTTCATTTCCCTTCTTTCATCAACTAAAAAATTGCCATCTTGAAAATGTCCTTAACGGCTGATGGCTGTACTTGTATAGTTAATCTCCTCTGCTTTATTAGCTATGTTAATCTTTTATTTCATAAAGAAAAAAAGGACTCAGAGTTCCTCATCCAGCAGCTCGTTTTATCTTTTCTCCATTTGTATTTTTGGGAATGGAAACTTTGTGTTTGACAGCGAAGTCCCTGACCTCTCCTGGGAGAAATAATGTGTCATTTTGGAGCTAATTCTCTGGAAACGAGGCTCAATTCTTTTTGTGGTCACTGATACCAGATTACATTCCAAGCTCGGAGCACAACAAATGTGAAAAACAACAAACTTAAACAAACAAAAGTTGTTTAAGTCAAATCTAATGAGGAGAACATCCCCTTATGGAAAACTCTCGATGCCTTTTTTCTCATGGCAGAACTTCCACTTGATGGACTACCATGTGGCTACCTTCATCACAGTCATGTTGGCCAGGAGGCTTGTTTGGACACTTGTGTCAGAGGTAAACGCCTTCGTCTCTTTAAATCATCTGTTCAAGGATCAGACGAGTTTCCCTCAGCCTGGTTTTGAGGGTCCTTCTCAGTTTCGCTGCCGTCTGTAAGTTGCTCTTCCGTCTGCCGTCCAGGTGTCTCAGAGCAGCGGGGGGTCGCTGCTGCGCTACGTGGTTTTCATCACAGCGCGCCTCAGCATGCTCACCCTGTGCGGCTGGGTGCTCTGCTGGTCGCTCGTCAACCTCTACAAGAACCACTCGGTGCTCACCCTCCTCTTCCTGGCATACCCGTGAGTTCCTCGTCCAGTTCTCCGTCTGAATGGTCATTTTACGCTTCTGTGAGATCCTGCAGAGTAAAAGTGTGTGTGACTGTATCAGGAACAAGCCTTCAGAAGCATGCAGCACACAAAGAGCAACAAAAAAGAATCACAGTGTGCTTTAACCTTTTCTTGAGCCTCTGAAGAAAATGCGATTTTTTTGATTTGCAGATTTATCGGCTGACATTTGAAAGTGTAAGTTTAACGCAGCCTCTTAAAGCTTCGGAGGCTGCGGCTTTTCTTGGTGATCAGGTAGAGTTCAGCTCACGTCGGTGATCATCACAGTGGTGGCTGGTCTAAATGTGTTCTCGTCGCTCACGGGGTAAAAACAAGTCATGGTCAACCACAGTAGTCTGCTCTGACAACTGTAAGCGCGTCAAGTTTTCTCCTCACAATCTGGCAGCAGACAGTGAGAGCAAGAGGGAAAAAAGCTGACAAAGTGCACTATAGAAACACATCTGCTGGTCTGTGTTACTCAGCCTTCATCAGTGGATTATGCATCATTCTGGTGTTTGTAGAGGGCACAGCTTCTGTGATCATGTCACGCATTTCATTTGGAGCTTTTCATTATCTGTGACTGAAAAGGTGTTCATCCCCCTCCCCCCTCCTCTCTCACCCCCCCCCTCATTCCCCCTCCCCCTTCCTCTCTCATTCTCTCACCCCCCCTCCACTCTAGATTTGTTGTGTACGTCCCGCTCTGCTGTTTCCATCAGGATGGGGGGAAAAGCCAAACGTCCGTGACGGACTTCGATTACTCGGCTGACCACCAGCAGAGCGACTTCGCGGAGAGCCCGTTCTTCCGACCACGCGACTTCCTCCACCTGCTGCGAGAGAACCTCAGAGAACAGTTCTACAGCCCGCCGCACAAGCCGACTCACACCTGTCCGCCGCACACACACTCGCACACGCCCGAGTTGATACGAACGGAGGTGGAGGAGCTGAAGAGTGACTTCAACCGGCGAATCAAGGAGGTGCTCTTCAACTCGCTGTTCAGCGCCTACTACGTCGCCTTCCTGCCGCTCTGCTTCGTTAAGGTCGGTGCCCGTGTGCATCCTTTCATTTAGACTCGCTTGTTAATGTGTAATTTCATGCGTTATCTCGATCACCTTTCATGCTGCCCAGCTATAACTGATTTATTGCCCAGTTTATGGTATTTTTATGGTCTCTTTTTTTCCCTACTGTGTTCCATCAGAACACCCAGTACTACGACATGCGCTGGTCATGTGAACACATGATCATGGTGTGGATGAACGCCTTCGTGATGCTGACGAGCCAGCTGCTGCCGCCCAGCTACTGCGACCTGCTGCATCGGTCGGCGTCCCACCTGGGCGGCTGGCAGAAACTGGAGCACGGCTCATACAGCAACGCGCCTCAGCACGTGTGAGTGCTCCTCCCGCGGGCTGCTCTGAGTGCTCACACACGCTATAAAAGTGGGCTTGAAGGTTTGTGTGTAACTGAGATGTTTTGTTTTTTTTCACAGGTGGTCCGAAAGCACCATTTGGCCACATGGGGTGTTGGTACGACACAGTCGATGTCTATATAAGGCAGTGGGATCCTACAATGTCGCGCTGCCTTCTGACGTTTCCCATGCCAGATTTTATGTGAGTGCCTTTGATTGTAGAAGAGAAATCCAAAGGTGAATCGGATAGCTTTTATTGTCATAAGAAGCACAATGCATAGTTAGATCCCAGAAAAGTGGAGGCTTATGAAGCAAACTTGACCTGAAGGTTGTTGGTTTGAGTCCTTGGACTGTCAGGTGAGCAGGTGTCAGCAAGGCCGTCAACCCAATACTGATCCGCAGGTGCTGCTCCTACTGTGCAGTCATTTTAATGGCATGCGTAAACAAAGTGACTTCATTGTGCTGCTCCGTTTATATTTACTGTCACGTCAGTTTGGCCTCACACACGTCACCGGGCATCAACAGTAGTTTTCTTTCTGTTTGCAGACTTGGATACTAAATGAGTTGCACTGAATTAATAATTCACAGCTTTCTGCTGCACTTAGTGAAGCGACACAGTCAGGCTTTGAGGCAACTGATGTGAACGAGACTCGGTGTTTTCCTGTGTAAATCTGATTTCATGTCTCCTCCTCTGTTTGCCCTCCAGTTCCTTTTCCACAAGCCATTGCGGATCCTGAACCTGCTGATTTGGATCGAGTCCAGTGTGGTTTTGTACCTGTTTTACTCTCTGCTGCGCTCAGAGCGCTGGAACAACACGTTGTCTCTGGGCCTGATTCTCTTCTGCAACTATTACGCTCTCTTCAAACTCCTCCGGGATCGCATTGTGCTGGGCAAAGCCTACTCGTTCCGTCTGCGCTCCAGCAGTTTGGGTTTCAAGTCGCAGTGAAGGCAGAGCTCGGACACCCACGGACTCTGGATGTGGAAGGGAGATTGTGGAAGACGCTCGGAGCTTAAGGGACAGACTGTGAACTCCTAATTGTGTTTTGATACGGTTCTATTTTTAATGCAATGTTTATATATAGCTATTTAAAGAATTTTTTTATTTTGTATACTATTTCAAGTTACACCGGGCATTACCACGCCGACGACATTCGCATGACGTAGTTATGTTGTTGCTTGG
Source organism: Malacoctenus tetranemus (assembly GCA_032274765.1). Classification (NCBI taxonomy): domain Eukaryota; kingdom Metazoa; phylum Chordata; class Actinopteri; order Blenniiformes; family Labrisomidae; genus Malacoctenus; species Malacoctenus tetranemus. The sequence goes on along the minus strand of JAUESF010000001.1, from coordinate 19,362,595 downwards.
CGACAGGGAAGATGGGGATTGCCGGGGAGTGACTCACCAAAGATATTTAAAGTGCAGGTGGCCAATGACGGGTTGGATCTGGCCTCTGACGGCAGTGAGACGAGACGAGCAGTTGAGATGAAAGGAAGGAGTCGAGTCTGAGATCCTGAATGTTCAAATTTTCAGCTTCAACCTTCGTTTTTAATCCAAATCCAGTTGCTCATTGCTAGCAGGAGGATTTCCGTTGTTCCAGCAGCGACAAAGTCATTTACAACAGCCCTTTCCACAAGAAACTCGAGGTATTTCAATCATCTGACTTCGCAGAAAATGCTGCGCCCTTCTTATCCACCTCAGTTATACGATTGTCTTTCATTCATAGCACCAGTCTGTACAAGTGTAAAGCAAACTATTGACATCTTCACAATCCAGATTTTGAACAACAGCCTCACCTGACACATTTGTGAGCAAATTAAGATGCTGCCAATGTTGGTTAATGATTGAGAAGCTTGGTTTATATGAAGTGAGCTTGTATGATAAGGCAGCAAAGCAGATATCGATTTGGAGGGAGTCAGCAATGAGACACTTAATGTCAGCAGGGTAAAATGGGACCAATGATTTCAATACTTAGTTCACCTGAAGTTATTAGTCCCAAAAAAATTCGGTTGGAGCCTTGAAAAACACAACTGGACTCCATTGTTACAGAAGTGACTAACGTAGTCCAGTTAGATTAGATC
>JAUESF010000001.1:19331560-19354885 GCA_032274765.1 Malacoctenus tetranemus | reverse complement strand
TTTTAATTCTGTTGCAATATGGTGATAAATATTTGTCATTTAAACTATGCAGGATTATTATTGTGTCTTTGGTGTTTGATTTACTTTGTTGATAAACACACAAGGAGTTTCATCAAGCCTCATAAATTATGATGCTGTTTGGAGTTAGTCTTGCTATTTTCAACAATACAAACAAGAAACTGGAGAAGTAAACACCAGCAGATCACTCAGCACTCTTGAATCAAAGCCAGAAAAGCTAATTTTACTTGTTTTACGTCTTTTTGGACTTCAGGGTCAAGTTGAAGTGATGACAACAACACTGAATACTGAATAATTTACAAAATTTATATTAAAAATTATGAATTCTCAATGTAATCTTTATTTTAATGAATCTAAATGTTCTACTTACTCTAAGGGAAACGGTCTTTTTGAAGTTGAGGGATACCTGTTTCAATGTTTACTCAGCGTGAGCTCATTTGAAGCTTCTTAGTGAAACATTTGTGAGTCCAGAAAGCACATTATTGAATTCTGTGTTTGTTTACATCACAGCATCTCTGTGATATAATCTAAAAGGACCACACACACGCACAAACGTCAACAGTCCTATTTGTTATGGAGGCCTGGAGGGGACATGTTTGGACAAATAGCAAACACCAACACGGGCTTCCTGGCTGATGCATGTTTCCTCCACAGCAGAAATAACTCAAAACAAAGCATGTGTTCAGATTGCTTGTGGTTTCACAATGTCTGAGTCACTGCACTCCCTTCTTTTCCTTTTTTTAACACAAACATCCATTACACCTTCCTGTCACTCGAACACTCATCATGTGGGGGAAACACTCTGTTCAAAGTTCAAAGTCTTTACTTAACATAAAAGAATCATAAAGGTGTGTGACTCGTTTGCAGGTGTGCTTCCACTGACACCTGAGGAAGTGTATGTCAGAGCAGGTGAAATGGTGGCCCTCCACTGCCCCCAGTACGGCCAGCAGAGCAGTGACGGCCGCAAACTGGTCTGGACTCATCATTCCGGCGAGCAGATGAATCTGAGCCAGGACAGGTCAGCAGCAGCCCGGCTGAAGCAGATGGGCGCGCTGCTTCACGGCACCAGCCTTGTTATTCTCCGAGCCTCCGAAACCCACAGTGGGAATTACTCCTGCTCCTTCGGGTGAGTGCAAATATCTGCTGACCAGAAACATGGAGCACAAGTCTGAACAGGCCCGTGAAGGGCTGTTGTTCAGGCAGAAGGACGACGTGATTCACAGGATATTACTTTTGCCTGAAGTCTTTTTTAACGTGTGTTTAAACAAGAAGATTTCACCGAGATCCAATCAGCACTGCTGCTTCCAAGCATTTATTTCAAGTGTAGAGTGAAACCTTGGTGTTCACCTCGTTTGGCTGTTGTTACAGGAACGCTAGCTGTGAGTCCTGGTTCAGGCTGACAGTGTACCCAGCGGAGTCCAGCGCGTACGACAGGAACACTCAGTACCCCATCACCTGTTTCACACAAGACCCCTGCAAACTGACGTGTCCGGATGTAAACACTCCTCCAGCCAGTGCTCCAGAGTTGACCAGCTTCGCCGTCGTCTGGCACAAGGTAACCAAAGGAGGCCGGCTCCGGTTGGGGTCTGGTCGATCTGGCTGGACGCCTCCTGTCTCTGAAAATCACCCGGCATCATCTTTTAGGTTGGTGATCCGTCAGCAGTGGACAGCTACTTCTCAAGTGCAGACAGCACAGACAGCGGTGTGTACTCCTGTTCCAGGTCCTACCTGCATCAAGGTCGAATGTATTATAAGACCTTCAGCGTGGTGCTCAAGGTCAAACCCAACAGTAAGAAAAACTCTGAAGTACATTTTAGAGTCACAGATGTTAAAGTCTTCAAAAAAGTCTGAGTGTTTTTTTTATTTCTCGCTGCACAGAAAAATTTCAGGAATCAAGAATCACTGAACCACAGACTCACCAGGTGGTCTATGTAGTAGTCGGTGAGTTTTTCCCGCTCATATACAAATACACACACAATCACACTTGGTTATTGTTGTGGTACTTAAAATTTGCATGAACTCTGCTTTTTTTTTCCTCCCCTCAGACTCACCCGCAGTGATCGACTGCAAAGCCGTTCTGTATTCAGAGTTTGACGAGGTCTTCTGGCTGAGCAATGACTCGTTCGTGGAGCAAAATGCCAGCCTACCAGTTTTCTATGATTACACCAGGTTAAAGAAAATGGTCCTAAATCCTTTCCATGTTGAGAAATACAGACACACTCATCCAACTCTTTTCTCACATCTATGCTCCCCATCTTGTTTTCTTTCCCCGATCAGTGATCAGGATGCAGATGAAACGCGCGTGACGGCGTCGCTCACCTTCCGAAAAGTGTCGGAGGAGGATCTGTCCCAATATTACACCTGCAAACTGGAATCTGACCACCAGCTCCCCACTTTTGTCACCATCACCCTGGCTCAGAATGGTACAACGGCGTTTTACCTTTAGATTACTGACTTCTCTTTATGTTATCGCAGATACATGTACTACATGTATTGTAGTATCTGTTATTAGAAAGCAGACAGTGCTGGTAAGCACGTGTGTGTGTTTCCACACTCGTACTGAGTATCTATTTGCTAACTTTGTGTCATGTTTTGTGGTAGTTTGCATCTATTCCTCCTTTTGTTATGTCAGTGCAGTAATTTTTCTTGACCATGTCTGATGTCCTTTGTCCCTGCAGCTGCTCCGTCCTCCCTCCACCTGGCTCTCTGCATCGTTAGCATCCTGGTGCTGGTTCTTCTTGCAGTTTTTCTTTCCTTGAAGTTTAAAGTTGACATCGCTCTCTTCCTTCGAGACACTCTGGGCTGCTGTCGAGGCGCCACAGGTAGGCTGGAAGTGTTTTCATACAAACATGTTCTTGTAGCATCGGTTTGATGTCTCAATTTCTGAAACAGACCCTTAATCTGACATCCGCCGTGTTCAAGTGTCACTGTAAACTGATTACTTCTAATCTGATGACGTTGTGATTGGTGTGTGATCAGATGGAAAACTCTACGACGCCTGTTGGATGCGTTACAAGAGCGACGCCGATGCTGCCCTGAGTGAAGACGACAGTAAATGGCTGGTGAATGTTTTGGAGGAGCGGTTTGGTTACAGCATCTCTCTGTGTAACGACGCTGAACTGGACACAGGTACAGTGCAACATCTCACGCTGTGACACAACTATGAAGGCAACTTCTTGTTCAAGTCAGTTTTTATTCAGTTGAGTTCAACTCTCCATTCCTGGTGATGCTGTCCTTGAAATGTTTGCTATTATATGAATCCTGTTTTCATCTATTCTTGGAATTGGTGTTTTACAACGAATATTGAACCATTCAAGCTCTGTGTGCTGACAGGTGTGGCAGCGGACATGTTGGATCGCATTGCACAGAGCAGCGTGGTGGTCCTGGTTCCCACCTCTGCAAAATCTGCGGTAGGAGCTGACCTGCCGGGCGACGTCCTGGAGGCTCTCCAGGAGCGGCGGACTCACTGCGTCTCCATCAACACCGAGGCCGCGGACTCGTTCAGAGCGAGCTCGTCACCAGAGGCGTTGCAACGCGTCACCAAGGCCGCGCGCAGCCTCACCTGGAGGGGCTGGAGCTCCAAGCGGCCCACCTCCTCCTTCTGCAAACAGCTCCGGTACCTTCTTCCTGCCCCCCGACATGCGCCCAGACACAAACCTCATCGACATGCTGAGGGGGCTTACTGCTGACACACCACAAGAAGAAAACACTGCTTTCACATGGCATTTAAAACAAAGATTGTTATCACATTTTGCTTGATGTATTTATTTATATTTTGTCGTTTATGTATAATAGAAATAAACTCAATAAAAATGCACTTTTCACTCGGTCAACTTGTGTCCTGATCTTATTGCTTCTGTGTATAAACAAATAAAATTCTGATTTAAATGTGCATCCATACATTCAACAACAGTTCCTACATTTACAACTGATGCCCAACCTCAATCTACTGTTTGGTTGCCACAATGATGTTTTTTTTTGTGTTGGCTCAAGTCATGAACATCTTAACCAGAGCAAAATGTGTCGAACTGAACACCTCCGAAAAGGAGGCGACGTGTCCAGAACTGTTTGTTCGAGCCTTTGCTGCTCCCTACTGGCCAACACGTGGTTCTGCAGCCTTAAAGATCACGTTTCCTTATAAATCTTTGAAACTGACTTCATTGTTATGACCAAAACACCTGTGTCACAGCAGCAATTCTTCGGAGATTAGATGTCTTTATGTCTTCAAAGTTTTCACTTTTTTTTTAAACTTAATTTTTCAATCAATCATCATTTCATTTTACAAATTAACCATGTAAAGTCGGGGGCTAAGGTGGAATTAAAAAGGGTTTACTTGGAAAACGCTGCTAACTCAAACGTGCATATATGACTTCACTCTTCAGCTCATATCTGATGTGGTTTGTTTGATGTGTACAAGTTAAATACAGGAATCCTTCTTAAAAGGGTTGCACACAAAACAAAACCCAAAAAAGTCCACAATGAGACATGTCTGACATCTGTCGTTGCAGTTAGAAAACAAATGGTTGAATCTGAACCACTGTGACTTTTCAAAAGGAAATTCCTTCATAAAGGTCACTTTATTGTGGACAGTGCCTCAACCTGTGAAAACAGGAAAAGATGAGTCTGTGCTGCTCCGTCGGTCTTGAACTCACTTTGCTTCCACAGGGAAGCAAACGTACTTGATAAATTTCAATTTTACTTCACGAAATGAACTGAAACCAAAAGCAACAAAACTAATAAACAAAATATATGATGATGATAAATGAAGTGTACAAATGAAATGTATTTGTCTCCTGCTTCACAGTGTAGTGATTGCTCTAACCTCACCATGAGAAGGTCCCGCATTCAAGTGGGATTTGTGTGTGTGTGTGTGTGTGTGTGTGTGTGTGTGTGTGTGTGTGTGTGTGTGTGTTCATTTTCTCGCTACTCCACAAATGAAACAGAAAGTGGCCCACCTCGGTTCATGAGAAATAGAATAGGCCTACCTCAGAGGTCGTTCATCTCCCGCAGTGATTCAGACAGAAACCATTTGCTGCAGCTCCCGTTTCTGTGCTCGCTTTCACTTTGATTCATCCACTGGAGTCATCTTGTGGCTGGCTCTCTAAAGACTCAGCAGGCAGGTAAGAAATCAAAGGGGGAAGCGGTCAGTTCTTAACTACGACCAGGTAATAAAGATTATATTAGTGCAGTGCTCAGGCCTCTGCACCGCCTCCTGTCTCACAGATTAGACATTTAAACGGCTCTTCATGATCTAGCAGCAAAACGCATCACTGACATATTTGTTCTCATGTCAGGCTGAGAACCTCAGAGAGTGGACCTGCTGGTGTCCAGAGTTAGAAGTGAAAACAGCCGGGCTGCATGTCACTTTTGTCCTGCCAAAATCTTGAACAATCTTCCAGAAGATGTGAAGCAGGCTTCATTTCTAACAGCGTTTAAATCCAGGCCCAACAATTCCATTTGTGCATGTGAAAGCTGGAAGATTTCTGGTTAGAGTTTGCTTTTCTTTTATTTTTGGTAATATAAGGTTTCAAAGAATTTTATTTATTTATTTATTTGCATTCCTGTGATTGAAAGTAGGTGAAAAACACTTCAAATTGTATGAGATGTGCTCTACAAATAAGCTTGCCTTTCCTGGCCTCTGACGAGCTTCAATTCCAGAAACACAGTGAACCCACTTCCTGTGTGAAGGGGCACCGGCAGTGACAGGTGGAGTCCAAACATCCTCGATCTCATCCTCCGTCACCCACCACAGAGGAGGCTCAACAACACCGCTTCACTTTTTTCTTGAAACTGCTTTTCTCTGTTTTTTTCTAAACCGCAGTTTACGAATCTTCTCGCGTTTCCAGCGCGCTCTGGTGGTCTGGGCGCGCCCCCTGATGTTCTGGGCGCGCCCCCGAGCCTGCGGGTGGCGGCTCTGCCTCAGTTCAGTCCCTCCGGTACCCAAATGAGACATCAGTGCTTAATCACTGTCACTTGAACAGTCCAAGGTGAGAAGACTGAGGGACATTCATCCCGACTTAATCTGGTGCTTGAATGAGCCGAGTTGGACGCTGTTGCGATGATGATCCGCCTGCTCCACGTTTTCACCCTTTTATCAGGTAAGGCAGCATGATGAGAGGATGAACCCCGCAGAAATGTTTGACTGACTGTGTCACCAACTCTTTTAATCACTGTTTACAGGAACGTTTTTGCTGTGGGGGAGGGGGGGGGTTCTGCAGGAAGCATGCGTGCATGTTGACACAACACACCACGAATTATGTAGCTGTGAAATTGAGAAATCGCTTGCAACATCGAGGTGTTAAATCAGGAACAAGCCAGAGGAATTTGCAGCAAACGAGGCAGAACATCTTTGTCCAGTGATGGTATTTTCATGCTTATATCAAGGGTATCGTCCTAATTCAAGAGTGAAAACTCTCCCTTCTTTCATTGGCAGTTTCCTTCGCTTACTTCAGTGATGCACAGTGTTCAAGGGCTGCTTTGACAGAAAGATCATGATGCATCAAAAGGCATGAAAAGTGGTCGTTTGACAACAGTTGTGTGGGTTTTCATAAAGGGGTGTTCTCTGACTTGAGTTTGAGGATAGCATGACTTAGGTTTTCCTTCTAAATTTACATTGCAGTTTTATTTTCTTCTGACAAGACCGAATAATATTAAAAGCTGAATGTAAAGAATCAAAAACCTGAGTAATCGGTGAGGAACAACAACAACAAATGGTGTCGTCTGTGTGGAAGCGGTGCGAGGTATTTGACAAATTTTATGCAAGTTGTTGGCAGAGAAAATAACAGTGGTCCAGGGAGAATTCCTTGAGGTACGCCAAAAAGGAGAGGTGGTGCCACTCACCCGAACAGATTGTGTTGAAGGCAGCTGTGACAATATTTCTGTGTGTGTGTGGTTTTTTTTTAAAGGTTGCACTGAAGATTGAATGTTGTTTCTGTGTGCTTAACCTTTTATTTTCGGTTTTCTACAGATCAATTCTGACCGTATCTTTTCACCTCTCTTGTCACTCTTTTCTGCAGGCGCACTCGCTTCGATATCAGAAGATATAGATGTCAGGGAAGGTGAGTTGGTTGCTCTTAAATGCCCTCAGGAGGACCAGGATGGGGCCAGATTTGTCTTGAAAAATGGCACCAGCCAGATCCACTTGCACAACATGTCTGTAGCTGACCAGAGCAAGATGGGAGTGATGCTTGAGAGGAACAGCCTTGTGATTCTCAGCGCGTCTGCAAAGCATGAGGGGAATTATTCGTGTTCTGTCCGGTAAGGTTCGAACACTCCTAAACATGTATTTCACTTCTTTTTTTTTCATATTATTCAAAAATCACACATCAACACAGCACAGCATGGAACATCTAAAAATCTGACTTTAAACAAGACTTTCTCTCATGAAGTTTGTGACACATTTTTCCGCGTTTAAGTGGAAAACTGGTGTGAAAAAGCGTCAATGACACCTAATAGTGAGTGTCGCTCTGCCCCGACTTATGAAACATGTGGGTGCAAAATGCAGATGGCCTCATGCAATTAATCTTCTCTGTTTCTGTTCTCTGCAAACTGCTCATGTTATATTTTCAGTGAATTCAGTGCGCAACGTTTCATTTCATTGAAAGATCACCTTTTTCAGCACCTTCACTTTTGTGTTTGATTGTCAACATTCGTTAGAATGAAGTGCACAGAATTTCTTTCAGCAAATTCAGTCTCTAAATTTGGAAGGTGTTACTGAGAGTGTGTTGAGTGATCGATCTCACAGGGTCGATCTTCAGCTCTTAAACTTTGTCGTGTGACTGGCTGTTTTTGGTCTGAGTGAACTCGTCTGGACGTCGGGACATTCAGATTTGTGTTCTGGTTTTTGGTTGTGCGACAGGAACCGCAGCAGCCTCTTCAGGCTGACGGTGTACTCGACACGATCCAAAGAGCAGGAGCAGAAAAGTCAGTACCCCCAGACGTGCTACGAAGAGGATTACTGCAAAATGCACTGTCCCGACGTGAACGTCCCATCTGCAAGCACCTCAAGTAAGATGAAGACTGACATCGTCTGGCTCAAGGTATGGGACAGGATTCCCGAGTGAGGATGTGCTGATTTTCAGGGATGCTGTGTTTACTAACTGTGGTTCGTTTGCCAGCCTGACGGTGAGCTTGAGCGCTCACCGACCGCTTCCCTCTCCAGTGTGAGGCAGAAAGACAGCGGTGTTTACACTTGCATCAGGTCTTACCAGTACCACCATCAGCTCTATAACAGGACCTTTAGAGTAGCTCTTGCTGTCAGGCCGAAAGGTACGCAAACACGCTCTCAGTCCATCAGGTGATTTGTCAACAGAAACTGATAAATGTGTTTTTTTCTGTGCACAGAGGAGCATAAGAGGTATGCAAGTATCATCGAGCCAAAGGATAATGAAGTGTTCTATGTAGATTTGGGTGAGTTTATGTTTTGCCTCCTTCCACACTCTTGATTGTTTGTGAACAACTTCTAAATTTGTACTTTTCAAGGTGCTCCGAAGGTGATCGACTGCAAAGCCGTTCTGTTTTCAGAAGAGGACGAGATTTTCTGGCTGAGCGATGATGCTTTTGTGGAGGAGAGCAACAGCCTGCCAATTTTCTACAACAAATCACTGTTCGTATTTGACGTATCTGAACAATCCCAATGTATTTAAAATTAGGGCTGTGACTCAGGAACACGGCCATACTTTTCTGTTTGTTTCTTTTCAGGAAAGAACACAAAGGAGAGATGGCGGCGACGGCATCTTTGGTCTTTAAAAAAGTGTCCGAGGAGGATCTGACAAAACATTATGTTTGTAAATTAGAGTCTTTGGGCCAGACATCAAGTTTTGTCACAGTCACACTTAGTCGAAAAGGTGTCTATCTATCTATCCATCTATCTATCTACCTATCTCTCTATCTATCTATCTATCTATCTATCTATCTATCTATCTATCTATCTATCTATCTATCTATCTATCTCTCTATCTCTCTATCTATCTATCTATCTATCTATCTATCTATCTATCTGTGAGCTCACTCTATGACGATCTGGATCCCTCTCTACCTTTTTTCTTCCCCTTCAGCTCGTCCCTCATACGTCTCCCTGGCTGCATGCAGTGTTGGCATCACGGTGGTGCTGCTCGTGACAGTAGTTATCTACGTGAAGTTCAAGGTTGCCATCACTCTGTTCATGAGAGACACTGTCGGCTGCCAGCGCAGCATCTCAGGTAGGAGTCGTTGAAATCCTTTGCATCAGTCAGCCCAAAAATATCATGTGAATGTTTTTTGGTTCAGCGCTATTTGTTTTTTTGGTGCAGATGGAAAGAGCTACGATATCTTCATGATGAGTTACAAGTGTGGAGGAGGAGGAGGGCTGAGCGGTGATGACAGGAAAATGCTAGAGAGTGTTTTGGAGGAGAGATTTGGATACAATCTGTGTCTGTTTGACCGAGACGTCTTACCGGGAGAGAGTAAGTGCCTTCAAACAAGACGAGGGACGAACTGACTCCAATGAAATGTTTGAATTGTGATGCGATTCCCCCTGATCTACAGGTACAGCCGAGGCTGTGTTAGACTGCATCGAGCAGAGCCGCGCCGTGGTCTTGGTCCCCACCCTTCCAGATCCCGGTCTGGAATCTGGGGTGCTGAGTGCCATTCATGCAGCCCTGGTGGAGCGGCAGACCCGGCTGGTGTTCATCAACCCAGCCACAGCTGAGGCGTCGGACACGGGCTCCATACCAGAGGCTCTGCAGCTCCTGAGCGAGGCTGGAGGTCATGTGACCTGGAAGGGCCAAAGCTCCATGTTGCCCTCCGCCTTCTTCTGGAAACAGCTGCGTTATCACCTCCCTGCTGCACGTCAGGCACCACAACTAAAGCTCTTACCTCAGACGATCTAGAATGTGAACGCGAGATGAAACGTTTTATGGTTTCAGAATGAACTGCTGTCATCACTCTACGTGAGCAGCTTTTTTCTGTTTGATTTGTGATAAACATTCAAACAACACAGTTTGTAAAACGCCAAGTCTAAGACACAAGCAGTCACAAACAGTGAATAATAAAAAAGCCCAATAGTGAAGCTTTTAACTCCACTTTGTAGAGCATTGGAAATAATTACAGTCGTCATCAACCACATTAAATGGAATTGAAAAAGTGGAAAGCAACAACTTAAATGAGTCTTCACAATGGTATTGCTGACATTTCATGTGTTCCTCTGAACCTCTTTCAGGTGCTAGATATTTGGCCTCATTCATTTGTGTCTCCTGTTTGATCTCTTTTGAACCATTGTTTTTCTGTTGTTTATACAGTAAGTTGTATATCCAGGGTTCCAGCGGGACCTTAAAAAGTAAAAAAAAAAAAAAAAAAGGTGTTGAATTTACAAATCTGCATTTGATAACTGAAAAAAAAATTAAATTTGATCATGTATGTCTTAAGTTATGTTGCCATAAATTTATTTGCTGTGTTGTGTTTATATGTGTTTGGCAGATCTGCACAGGAAGTGGCATTAGTCTACTCAGTTGTTCGACTTCCAGCCAGACAATTTGTATTGAAATCAGGAACCGGTTATCTTTTTTTTTTTTCAACTTCTGCCTAAATAGGAAAAGTTACACATTTTTAGCTATTACGTATTACTGTGAAAAGGGTTGTGAAATATGGATTGAATTCTGTTTTTAGTCGTCGTATGGTCTTAAAAAGTTCTTATTTCACTTGTAGAACTCTGTAGATAGTAATGTAATTATGTTTACTTTCTTGAGTTTTTTGGTTTCGTATGTGATTCCTAGTTGTGTATTTTATCAGTTGGATCTATAGATACGATCTACCACACTGTGGCTTCTTTTCTGGTTCAGGAGGTGAAGCAATTTGTTGCAGGGTTTACAGCTAAGAATCCAACAGAAGAACAGTACTTAAGGACCCTGGTATTGGCAGGTTAACACTGGGATTGAACCAGGGACCTTTTGATCTTCAGCCCAATACTCTTAGGGTCCCAGGGTGATTTGGGGTCAGAGATAAGGTCCGTGTGAAAAATAGTTGCCCTTGAATGGATAAATCAATGTACAGAGTGCATATTTGTTTTTTCATCTGGTGGTGCTGAACAGAAGAGAAAGAGGAGAGCAGGCGGAGTTTACTCAAATAAAAATAGAGTTGTGACCCAGAAAACTGAAGAGTGATCCAGTTTGTGGCAACGCCATACTCACCACAGAATTGAGTTGTGAGTTCACCTGCTGTGCTCTCAATCATGTATTTCACACAGTGATGTGCATTAGCCATCATAGTCCTCTACAAGCTTGTCTGTTACTGTAACATCTTCAACTTCACCTGTCTCTGTCACACACACACAATACATCTATCAAAACTCTTGAGCTGTTGATCCGCTGATATACATTTGGTTGCCAGTTAACATCACAACAAGCAGAAAGAAAGCGACTTTCAGCTCTGTGCTTCATCACTGCTGAACAGACTGCATAGGAAGTGGGTAATAAGTTCCAGGACATTTTAAAAAGTTTCACTGAAACCAAGTTCAAACGAAACCACACAGGAAACTGTACCAACTATCAGTGAAGTTTAACGTCTCGCTTATGCACCACAAGATATTTCACCTCTTAGAGCAATAGCACCAACACCAACGACCAAGCGGGGAAAATACCAAGAAATGCACACACACAAGTGAGCACAGCGAGGAAACAACGCGGCAATGTGACTGAAATGAAATCAGCAACATTGGCGCAGGATGCAAATTGGATCAGCTCTTTTTATATTCTTTCCCATCTTTTTGGAGGGATGTTGTGTCACACATCAGCGCAAGAAAAATGCAGGTAAATCACAAGTGCAAAATTGTCTTTGAACTTTGTTTATATTCACAGTTACCTGAGTAAATGCTGTTTATAGATATCCTATGTGGTGGTTCTATTGAACTCACAAAGTCACCCAATATGTCCAGCTTCTCACCAGAACTCTCCATACCAGCATTACTTTGCTGTGGAGGGGGAGATGATGATGATGCCATGTGTTAAATCCTCAAAACAACATATGGAGACGCTGTGGTTCAGGACTGAAGAAGGGAAAGGAAAGGACCAAACAGAGCTCAGCTGTACGACAGCCTTTCTCGCTGAAGCAAAACACTCGGGAAACTACACAAGCGCCAAAAGGTAAATAAGAAATACACACTGTGTTTAGACTTTTGGGTATAAAACAAATGCGCCTGATGTGATGAAATTACAGCAGAGGAAGTGGGAGTTTCCCTTTTTACGACCTGCTTCAAAACACAAACAAGCTGATCGTCCATGTTAAAAAAATGTTTTCAGTCACTAGATTTACAGAATCGCTTGTTTTTGCTTATTATCCTTTTTTTCCCTGCCCAATAAAAGTGAACAAATTACACAGAGTAACAGAAAAGGATGTTTGTGAAGCCCTACTTTACATCCAAGTTGAAAAGAAACTAATGAAATTATTATGTGATATCATATAATATTATGAAATTATTTGTACATGTAAATAAAATCTTTTGAAAACTGATCATTAGAATATTTTTTCTTCAAACTGCAGGAAAAAACTTATACTAAGTTCTTGGACCCCAGCAGTGTCAAAGCATGTTTTATTGAATGTACATAGTCATGTCATGTGTGAAAAGGTGTGTAAATTTCCATTGTCCATTGTCAGCAAACATGTCCTCCAGCTACAAGTATTGGGAAAACACCTCCCCGGCTGCTTCCAGCCTGAGAAGAGTAGCTGCTACCTGACTGCGGCAACCTGTGGGAAGATCCGCTGCCCCGCTTTCTTCTGTGGTGGCAACACCACGGAAGTCGTTTGGTACAAGGTGAAGTACCAAGGCCAGAATGGAAATCCTGCTGCGAAGATCTCAGAAAATCCCAGCAGACATTTTGAGACGCTGTGCATTCTTGCAGGGCCACAGAGCGGCGCGTGAGCTGCCCAGACAGTCCTGTCAAAAGGACGAGCTGCTCCACCTCCGAGTCAGCGAGTATGACTCCGGCCTTTATTTCTGTGACAGACTCATATTTGACCAAGGAGTCCCAGGGACCCTCAGGAGGGCTGTTAATGTGACAGCTATTCGTAAGTGACTCACTTTACACATAGTGTTCTGACACACAAGAATGATGGTCATTGTCTTGCTTGTAATGTTCACTGCCAACATCGATAGAGGTGAGTTCATGCTATTCTCAGTACTACTAACTTGGCAATAGCTCTGAGGATCCCACAGACATTCAGTGACCTGGTAAATCCCCCGTAGCATCACTCATTTACCCATAGCTGAATCATCTTCACATCAACCCCACTGGTTAGCCGGGAACTAGTTGAGGGTAGACGGGACGGGCGACATTTTAGTTTTGCCAACATCGAGAGGCTTTTCTGTCCTTGTGCAAAACCTGTGGAAAAACGTCTCCACAGCTTCGAATTTAATTACAAGACACTTGCTGCACAGTGACAATACAACACTCAAGAGAGGACAACAACATATCAGAGGAGGCAGTGATTTCCCTTTGTTTTCTTTATACTAAGACTCAGAGTTGATGTGCTGCTAACCCAAAAACTGTATCTTATTTCGCACAGCGTTTGAAAAAGTGAGGACACCTCCCAGGATTCCTGAAGGCAACAAGACAGAAGAGGTTGAGCTTGGTGAGTGTGTGTCAATGCGTCTACCATTTATACCTGAGGTCATTCGCATTCAGGGTGTTTGCTGCTGTCTTCTTTTGTTGACCAATGTGTGTGAAATGCTCATTTGTTTGGCAGGCTTGGACTCTGTCACCACTCAGTAGGCCTGGGACGATAACAAAGTTTGGTGGAAGATATATTGTCCCACAAATTATTGACAATAAACAATATTATTGTCAACATTATTGAGACCAAAATAAGCACTTTTGTAATGTTAGTGTATCATCATGATGCAAGTACACCCTTTTAAATGCAAAAAATAAAACCTTTATTTAACTCTGGAATGTCCAGAACTTTTAAATAAATAAAACAAACAAAAATAATGAAAAATAAAATTAATTAATTTCATTAATAACATTTAAAAAAGGACCCAGTTTGTGATAGGAAATAATGCACCAAACAATGCAATAGACCCTGTCTCCCGAAAACAATAAATACAATGGCCTATGTCTTAACAGACCATGTGCAAATCTGTAACTACTTCATTTTGGCAGATTGTGTCGGCCCGATGACTCTGCATGGTGGGGTGCAGTTTTTCCCCCAGCTGGGAAAACTTGAATAGGTGATTGTGTTTGAGGTGGACATGCAAGCTTGTCGTATTGCCTTTTTTTTGTCACAAATTTTTGAACAGAGTTGGCAGACCGGCTTGTCTGTGGTTTTAAGGCCACCTCTCTCATTGGGCTTGAAGCCGAAATATTCCCATAAACTTCTCCATTCTCCTCCGTGGAGGCAAGATGACATGGACAGGGCGATTAATCGAGGCCAGAAAAATGATCGAGTTCATTTTTCATTTATCTTGCGATTAATTGATTTATCGGTTATCGTCCCAGCCCTACCACTCAGTCTCATTTTCAACACTGAATCTATTGTCTGGGTTGTTGTTTTAACTGATTGCAGGTCAGCGCCACAATCTGACATGTAAAGTGTACTTTGACTTCGAGTTGGAGTTTTCCCCAAAAGTGCAGTGGTACATGAATTACGATGGCAACACTGACAATGCGATTCTTCTTCCCATGGATACACCTGAGTGAGTTGCCACAGTCTGGTGTTGTTGTGCTTCTGCCTTCATGACACAGCGACCGTCTCTTCTCAGTGACATTTTGGAGACTCGGATGATTCGCTGTATGCAGATCTGTTGTGTCGTCTCTGTGTGATTCAGACAGAGGCGGGTGAAATTTGAAGAGTACGAGGTCACGAGGAGGGCCGTCATTGAAGAGCTGATGCCAGCACACCTCAACCACACGTACACCTGCATCGCCAGTAATACAGTGGGAAACCACAGTGTTACATTCAAGCTCAAGAGGAAAGGCAAAGGTAGGATTGCTCTCATCACAAACTTGAATACAGAAAAGAAAACTGACCAGCCCCCATGAGGAGAAAGTGGAGAAACTAAAAGAAGCATGAATGTTACAGTTTATCTTCTATTGGTCTTATTTTAAACATTTTTTGTCCTGCTTTCATGCGTTTCCAATGCCAGTCTTAACCGCTTCATAATAACATCTCAAAATGACTAATCCTTCTGTTCTTAGTGAAATGGCCGTCACTGGTTGGTTATCCCATCGCCTCTCTTCTGCTCGTGGTTGGTCTGGGAGCCATCTTGCATGTCAAATGGTTGGAAATACATCTTTTCTACAAGTCCTACTTCACATATGGAAAACATGATGGAGGTCAGATTGCATGCACGCACACATGCACGCACACAGGCACAAAAAGCACAGTCGTGACAAAGTAAAGCTTTGCTATCATTCAGACTCCACTTCTGAATCTACTGCTTTCTGTCTTTGACTCCCTAAAGTTAAACTGTCATCAACAGTTATTTGCTGATTCGGTCTCATCCTGTTGTGTCTTTATCCCAGATGAGAAAGACTTTGATGTCTTTCTGTCGTATCTTTGGAGTTGTCCATCAGCAGATGTGTCCAACGCCTCAACTCTATCCTCAAGATCGGAACTCTCCAAAGAAGAAGGTACTTTTATTGCATTTTGTAGTGGATTTAGGTCAAACAAATCTGCGTGCTGGTCTCTCTGAGTACCACTAGTCTAAATTTAAGCAACTTGCTTTCAAAAGTAAGAGTCCAAGAGGCGACTCAAAAACTAAAGACTTCCCAGCTGGGCCTTCCAAAACCAAGAGTATGCTTTTTTTAGCAAGTAGAGCAAACTTCCAAACAGCAGAGCCCTCAGGGGGAACAACTAACAAAAACTGTTCTTTTTTTGTTTTCTTATTCTGCCTCGAGTTTCGGACTCTTTAAAAAAAACACTGTTTGCCTCCTTTCCCAAAAGGTCTCACAGACATGATGCTCTCAGCTCTTAGCAACAGAAGGATCCTTCTCTTCTCGGGCTTTAACAGACTGTGAATGATCTACTTGTGACACTCCAGCACCTCACTTCCAAGGACTTTCCCTCCTGCCACAGCAGCCACCATGTACCTGAATTGCTTTTAACTGAAGGATTGGTGTCTTCCTTTTTAACTGACAGAATTACATCCTCGTATGAATTTGCTGAACAAAGACAAGAGTGAAGCCTCCCAAATGTCACTCCAAGGCCTGCTGCCTGATGTGCTGGAGGAGCACTGGGGTTATCGCCTCTGTCTGCTGGAAAGGGACGTGGTTCCAGGAGGAGGTCAGCTGGACACAAGAGTGTGTGCGCTTCTTTGTGCGTTTCCAACAAAATCACCGAAATCGTTCTCTGATTGTTGCTTTGCAGCATACACAAACGACGTGGTCCTCGCAATAAAGAGGAGTCGAATGCTCGTCTGTGTCCTGTCAGCAGAATACCTCAACAACACGAATGCTGTGTTTGTTCTGGAGTCGGGAATTCAGGTACACAACAAACAACTAAACTAAAAGTTTGCAGTACTTACATTGCTGCTCTGACAATAACTGAAATCAGCAGCTGTGTGGTTGAAGAGTTTTTCTGACCAAATACTGTTGCAGCTGCTGATTTCTCTCCTTGAACTTGTTGCCATTGACAAGTCACATTCAAAGTTAGATGTTTTTCATTCCTTGCACACTTATTGTGTGATCTTCTACCCTGACAGGCACTGCTACAAAGGTCCGCCTTCAAACTTTTGCTGATATGGACCAACCGAGACTCCGCGTCACTCGTCCACCCCGATCCCCCGTTGCCCACACTCGTCCAGAGAGCCCTGCAGGTGCTGCCCGGCCTGGACTGGAGTCCAAACTATCCTGCCAGAGGCAACAGCAACTTTTGGAAGTCTTTGAAGAAGAGTTTACCCAAAATGAAGAGCGATGCTGCTCACAGTTGCATCACACCAAGAGCTGGATTATGTTAGTTGGGACATTTCTCTAGAACAATTCATCTTTTTGGACTGTATATCGCAGCTCTGTTTAAACTTCTTTCATCGAAGTGTTTGCAGGTTAAAAGCAAGGCCAGAATGAATGGTTGTGTGGAGAAAATATGTATGACATCAAAGTGGAGATGGACATTACAAAGTAACTTTTCCATCTATAGAGGAGATAGATGGAGTTATGATGCGTCAATTTCAA
This sequence comes from Malacoctenus tetranemus, assembly GCA_032274765.1. NCBI lineage: Eukaryota > Metazoa > Chordata > Actinopteri > Blenniiformes > Labrisomidae > Malacoctenus > Malacoctenus tetranemus. Next base: position 19,337,726 of record JAUESF010000001.1, on the reverse strand, counting down.
AGGCTATATGTTGGAAAAGTTTACAGTTAGTCCACCAACAGTTTTACTTCAAAAACCATCAGGAAGGACAAGCTATGCAAGAGATGCATTACTGAAATATCCTTTATAAGATGCAAGACACTTTTCGTTACAGCTTGGCGTCAAAACAGAAGTTTCCCTTCATAAGTTTTTCTTCATTTAATAAAAACAGATTGTGGCAGTGAATGTTTTAGGTTTTAATCAATGTGAGGAAGTTTCTGAACAAAAAGGTAACACATTCCAAGGTTCTTTCATGTGGTGTAAACTGGGTTTTTACAAATATCCAATCACAGTTATCAACAGGACCCCTGGTCACAGCCCGATGGTTGATGTTTCTTTCAGTCCCTACCAAACAGTTTTCAGACGTAAATACATCTTCTTTTGACGACACAAAAATTAACACAACCACATTTTTTTACTACAAGTTTGCTAAATTCAGTAAAAGAAAACAAAACCAGAAATACTGGCACAAAGCTTAAACAAACAACAAACAAAAATCAAACACAGCCACTTTGGTGGCACAGCTGGCGGAAATTTAGGATTGTACACCGATATCGTGAAAGTGAAACATAAAAAGAATCTAATAGCACATTGACGCTAATCACTCTGAAACACACGTACTCCACATGGACACTCGCACTCTCAGTCCAATTATTGGATTCAAAAATAAAACACCAACTTCACACTCGTTCAGGATCACACCGAACCGGCTTGGGAGAGAGAAAAGGATGTCACAGAAAGGGAGCACGGTGGCTGTAAAATGCAAGACTTCCTCATCAGCCAGCAGAAGACAACTGCCCCAAATTATACACAGTTTAAAAGCGACATTCTGACTGATGTGTTCGCCCCATCTCTTCATCACTGGACAGCACCTCCCCTCCCGCTTACGATTAACCAGTAGTGATCATGAACGTAAACCAAAGGCCAGGCACATTCAGGGAAGGCTTCAAATATTCTCCACTGCAGGTCCTTGAAGTTCAGTTGTAAAAACTAAAGCTACAGTGAGGAATAATATGAACCATTGTAGATATTTTACAAAATGAACCTGTCTGAATTTATTTTGGAGGCAAAATCTGTAGTCGTCATTTACTGATGGTCTGTTTGGGCCTTCAGCTTCCTCTCCCACAGTTTTTTATGGTCAGAGAAGCCTTGCTTTCCCTTGTTGAATGAGTTGGGCCCAGCAGATGTTGGCGTCTCCCTGCAAAGACAGCACAGTTGTACTCCACACTCAAGTGGGCAAAATGTTTGCTTATTGTTTACACTAAAAAAAGCAGCAGCCAATAACATGATTCTCTACCTGCCAATGTTCTTCATTCTCATTTTTGCCTCTGGAGGCATCTCCTCAGGCTCGCTCTGGGGGACGAAACACAATCAAAGTCAGCTTCATCGCAACACTTGTGTGTTCATCTGTTTAGAGACGCAGCAGTGCACACGTGTACTCACATCGTCATCTTCGTTAAAAACTGACGCCAGCCCCGTCTTTTTTGGAGGAAGTGATGGCACAGGCTCTTTAGGTTTCTACAAGTGGAAAATAAGAGATCAGGCATCGCTCATCAATTCCAAAACACAAATATTCACATGACATTTTTTCAGCAATTCATCAACTGATCGTATACAACACTCTTCACACTGATACAGCAACCTTAAAAATAATCTTTTTAAATGCTAACAGATGTTTTTTTTAACAGATGATTTAACAGTCTGCTACAATCATTTATCAAAGCTCTATTTATGCCATCATGCAACTGTTGTCAGCAAGTCAAAACTTCATATTCAGTAAAAAAAAAAAAAGAACGTTCCCTCAAACTGAAAGATGCTCCCGTCACACTGCCACACACTTACACTTGCTCCAAGCTTGATGGAGATTGGATTCGATTTCTTCGTCAAGGGACTGCTCATGCTAAAGCCTAATTTGGAGATTTTGCGAGGGGCCGGTGGGTCTGGAGGGGAGTCGTCGTCATCTTCAGGAGTGAGATGCTTGGAGGTGCGCTTGACCGCTGTCCCTTCTCCTCCCACATTGCTACAAGAGACAGGCTTAGTTTTCACTCTGCCTCCCTCCTCCTGCGGCCCTGCTTGAGGCAAGACAACTCACCAAGGTGAAAAGACTGGTTTGTGGGAACAGGGAATAATAACTGCTAACATCTTTACTCGTGTGGCTACGATTCTCGCCTTTAATGCAACAAAGGATAACAAGACTTTACTGTATAATTCAGTTTCCCTTTTGAATGGCAATGAAGGTGGCTTCTCAATGCTAGCTTCTAATACAACTATCTTGTCAGGTACTCAAACCAATCTACGCCCATGATGTGTGTATTTTCTGTTTAAATGTTTTGTTCTTGTGTCATATTTAAACTATAGCAATCAACACATTTTACAGTGCAAAGAAGAACATAAACAGTGAATCTGACAGTGCTATAAGTTAAATTTGCCCCGAGGTTGTCCCTTTAACAGCAGAATTGGAGTATTATTATAACAAAGCTTTAGCAAGTCCACCACCACGGGACTGTGTGTATAAACTTTTCAACAATACCATTGGCAATTTGCAAGCACTGTGTGCATTGCTGAGAGCAGGTAAAAGCAACCTAAACAAGGTGACAAGCTCGCATCACATTAGCAAGGCAACAAAACACATGGTTGCAGGCCTAACAGCATTCATGGAAACAACCGTACAAAATTAACGTTACAGTTAGTCTGTATTAGCATGGAGCTAAATAGGCTTCGTTGCTATTTGGATTTAGCTAGCTAATGATAGCTAGCTAGCTAGCTAGCATTAAGTTAATGTTCTGTAGTCCGTTGCGACGTGGCTACGAATTATACTGCAAATACAAATTAAAAAAGCTAACTGCTATTACATGAATATATCGAGTTCATTACAAACGGATAAACGGCATAAATATCACCTCCGTCGTCGCTGCTGCTGCCGCTGCTGCTGTCTTGCTCGTAATCCGCCATCGTTTACGTTGTCAAACACTACCGCTGCTCGCCGTTTGTCTTATCCTGGCGCTGTGGGTCCAACACTCTCCCGGCGTGTACACCAGAGAGGAAGAAGTAGAAGCCAGAGCAATAGGGGGAGAAACATGTCAACAAGCTAACTGGGTAAACAGAAAGCTGGTAAGATCAAATACGAACAGTTTAAGACTTCACTTGTAGGTTGAAGCTGCTTCTTTACTTGGGCTATACGTTTAAATCGCACAACGTCTGTGTTGAAAGTCTAATAATTACGTCTGTATCGCAGCTGTCGACTGGAATTGGTTTTTGTTGAGCTAACTGCTGCGCGACAGATGTACTGTGTTAGCTGTTGTAAAAGCTCGTTGATTAGCATTTACTCTGTTACCTGTTTTTCTAGACTGGGGTTTAGTTCAACCATTAGTTGTGAAGAGTGGATGTGTTTAGGCTGTAACGGGAATTATTTTCAGCGCTTGTTTTCACCCGTAGTCGAGTTGATTATCCTTTGCTCATCCAGTCAAAAAATTGATTGGAAATAGTTTCAGCCTGAGATGAATATTGATACATCATTTTATGCGACGCATTCACGTTAAAGGTAGAAAGTTTTTAGATATTTTTTTATTTTTTTTCACCTGAAGATGCTACTAACACATTCAGACAGTGACATAAAATTTGACAGTGACATCAATTTCGGCACTCACATTGACAGAAATGTTTGATTCATATCATTGTAAAAAATGAATAACAAATTCCACATCGATCATAAGAAAAGGGCTGACACTCATTGATGTCATAAAAGAATCATACTGTTTGTATTGCAGCAGCCACAGCATCAGTTGTCATATGTTAATTGTTGGTATATTTGTTCATCTTTAAATGACCTGTCGTGGTTTTTCTCATCTCTCCCAGGCCTAAAGCTTGCTTTCAAACAATGTACCAGTCAAGATGGGGCAGACTCTGTGCATATGTTCACGTGGTTCCATCACCATTGAAAACAAAAAGTATTTCTTTGTCCAGAAGCTAGATGAAGGGTAAGATGTGAATTTCTCTTATTTTAATTGCACCTGCACATGACACCATTTTACTTTGCGGGATTTTTTTCCATATTATTTTCTGTGAATACCGACAATATTTAGACATTGACCCTCACAGGTTTAGTAATTGTCTAATGAAATCCATGATTTTGACCTGTGCTGTTGTCCAAACATAACACATCCCCATTTTGCTGCTTTTGGATGCATCTGGTCTCTTCACAATGAGTCTGTGCGCTGCCTGTTATTTTTATCTGTCCTCGATACGAAATCCTAATTAAACATCACTCCAAATCTTGTGAGACAATCCCTCATCCTCAGCTAGTGCATTCAAATGCAGTCAGAGTACTGTAGTGTGCGTTTATTACTTTGACAAGGGTTTGTTTTATAGGTTTTCCATATACCCCGTTTTATTTTTGTAGCATTATCTACATTTATTTACTTGTTTCACACCGTTCTCTGTCTGTTTTCTCTCCTCAGTGGTTTTAGTTATGTTGATCTGGTAGAGGGTGTCAAGGATGGGCGCTTCTACGCCCTCAAGAGGATCCTTTGTCACGACCGCGAAGGCCGCCAGGAGGCTCAGACAGAGGTGGAGATGCACCAGCTGTTTAATCACCCCAACATCTTGAGCTTGGTTGCACATGCCTTTGTTGATCATGGAGGCAAGACTGAAGCCTGGCTACTTCTGCCTTACATCAGAGTGAGTTGTTGCAGCAGTTTGCACACCCAGAAGAATCTACTGTATCTGTGAATGATCTGACTGGGTTGAATTGGTGCGTTTGTGTGAACAGAAAGGAAGTCTTTGGTCTGTGCTGGAGAAGCTCCGAGATAAAGGAAGTTCGATGCCTGAAAAGCAAATTTTACAAATCTTGCGTGGAATCTGCGCTGGACTCAAGACTGTTCATGAGAGGGGCTACGCACACAGGTAGTCCTGCTTCAAATGCACAACATTCAGTGGGATGCAGAAAACCCACATAAAGCCTCCTGTGGTGTGTGACTACTGTTTGAAGGGCTGCTTCAAAGTAGAGCTGTCACAATGTGAATACTTTGTTTGTCAGATTGATGCATCTGAACTCTTGTTATCTGTGCTGTGATCTGATAGAGACCTGAAGCCCACAAATGTGCTTCTGGATGAGGACGACCGGCCGGTTCTGATGGACCTTGGCTCAATGAACCGGGCGAGGATTGAGGTATGAGGATGATCAGGAGTTTTGAACATTTAGATAAATGCATTATAAACTTTTCCATTCTTGATCTGAGACCTTAACTCCTTTAATCCACAAAATATTTTTTCAGATTGTTATGCAGCGTAAAAAAATGTAGATAGATACACCGCTCATCATGTCAAACTACCAGTTTTCACACAGTGATGTCTGTTGGAAACTTATCAAGTACATGTCAGTGTTATATTTCTCAGACATGATGATGTTCAGGAGATGTCGGTTTCCACCTCTAGATGGCAGAGCTGCATATTTAATGCTCATGAACCTCATATTGATCGTGTTCTGGTCCCCTTGGAACAGGTCGAGGTTGTTATTTGTTTGAATATAGTGAGCCACTTTATCAGTGCTTCATTTTACAACTGTGTGGATGACAACAGGTCAGAGGGTCCAGAGAAGCCATGACCATTCAGGACTGGGCGGCCCAGCGGTGCACCATCTCCTACAGGGCTCCTGAACTCTTCAATGTGGAGAGTCACTGCATTATAGACGAGAGAACTGATATCTGGGTAAAATCTCCTCCTTTTCGGTTTCTTCCACCTTTATTGTGACGTTCTCGTTGAGTGTGTTCCTTGTACTTTCCTGAATTCTCAGAGGAAAATGACAAATGATAGTTTCCTGATGACTTCTGTGTGTCTGTTGTGTTTTGGTTCACCTTCAGTCACTTGGCTGCGTGCTCTACTGCATGATGATGTTGGAGGGGCCGTATGACTTAGTCTTCCAGAAGGGGGACAGTGTTGCTCTGGCTGTCCAGAATCCAGTTGTCATCCCACCGTCCTGCAGGCGAGTTTTTTAACCTGTCACTTGATCGAGCAGCAGAACTTTAAAGTGGCTCAGCACTGTCCCTGTTAATGCCTCAGTCTTAAGTTTGGTCCCTCGTCTTTATCCGACTTTATAACTAAAGATGATAAATAAATGAATCCATGTTTCCCTTTTTTATAAAACCGTTCT
>JAUESF010000001.1:19200616-19212758 GCA_032274765.1 Malacoctenus tetranemus | reverse complement strand
CCCCCCCTGGTTATCTCATAAACCTTTATCTAGCTGCTCCCTGCAGGCGGTGTTGATTTTCTGAGATGACGTTGATGTTAAACCAGAGCGGACGCGGCTCTTTTTATCACTCACGAAACGTCTGCTCCGCAACCCGTGGGAGGAAGTGGCAGTCGTTTAATCATCAACGAGGTGCCGACCTAAAAAAGCCAAGGAGTCCGAAGATGAACTCCAGCACTTGATCCTCTCTGCGTGGCTGCCGAGTTCCTTCTGCTGAAAACAACCAACACTTCTGAAGGAACGCCTCGCTGCTGGTCGACAAAACCTCACAAAACCCCCCAATTTTTTTGTGAACGTGAAAAATAAATTGCAGGCCATCGTTTCAAACTTCCCTGCAAGTTCATGTGTCAAGTTTGCAGCTTTTTGAATAGTGGCTGCTGGTTTGTTTTGGCTCAGTTTACCAGACTATTTCAGGAATGACACACCCAGATCTCTTGTCAAGGGTGAATTTTTAAGTCAAAAACCCATTAAAGGTGCCAAAGTTTGCGACCTGACATCGTTTCTGTCGGTACGCCCACAGACGAGGACGCCTTCACCATCCAGCACTCGGGCACGGGGCTGTGCGTGGCCGCGGGGGCGTCGTCCTCCGACCTGACCCTGGCGCCCTGCGACCCACGCGGCCCGTCGCAGCTGTGGAAGTGGGGCTCGCGGTTCCGCCTGTACAACGTGCACACGTCGCGCTGCCTGATGGTGGACGTGCGCTCCAAGGCGCTGACGCTGGCCGACTGCGAGTCGGGCCTGATGAAGCTGTGGCGCTGCCTGGACGGAGCCGTCTACACCGGCTATCAGATGTTCCTGGCTGTCGGTGGTGGAAAAGTGACGGCCAAGCGGGACGCCAACGACACCTGGGTGAGAGGAGGAACCCAAGAAACCATCTGCCAGCGGCCATATAAAGGCAAGTGGGATGTTTTTTGTTTTTTCCCTCATGTGCGCGACTCGGTGGGTTCACGTCGACGTGAAATAGAGCAACCAAATTTTTGATTTCTTCATGTCCGGACAAAAACCTTGCTCCACCTCGTTTTCGGGCCACACGACCAAACAGGTTTTCGGGTGAATTTTAAGCCAAACCCCCTCGAGGTGACTGTCCTGGTTCCTCTGTCGTTGCTCCCTCGTGTTACACAACAACACACCGCCAACGGTTTCAGGTTCTGGTTTGTCCAACTCAGAATTGTGTCTTTGCGCGGAGACGAGACAAAGGAATTCCCCCAGAACACTAGTTGAACTCTGCGCAAGTGCAAGGTGGTTTCAAGCGTTGTAAGACTGACTTTTACTTTCTTTTTCGCGCATTCGACGCGCCTCCTGCCAGAGTTGCCAACCTAATACTGACTCAGACTCTGTTATCTGGCTCCCAGAGGCCACCATCACAACCTGTCCTTTGTCTTTGCTTAATTTTCCTCTTTTCCACGATGTGATTTCGCCCGTCGTTGCGTCATGTCACCGTGAACACCTCGGTGAACGTTGCAATGTGGACAATCCCACCTGAAAATCGGATCTCGGCCAAAACTCCAAATTGACAATGAATGTTTTCAGTGTTTCGTTCACGTTGACGACAACTTGTGCGATCTCAATCCCTGAATCCATTCACAGGATCAGTTTTAGTCCCGTTCAGTGTGTCAACGGTTGCTGAGAGTCCTGAACAGACGACTCGGTGTAAACATCCGTTTCCCTTCACTGCTGTCACATCTGAAACTGTGCGTCTCAACCACTTTCTTTCCTTTGACTTTCTTCACTGGTTTTCGCTTCATGCAGTTGTCTACACCAACAACGGGAACGCTGCTGGCGCTCCCTGTGATTTCCCCTTCAAATACAACGGCAGCTGGCATCACACGTGCCTCCCCGACGCAGATTTCCCCGAACTGTCGTGGTGCGCCACCTCAGACCTCGACCAAGACGGACCGAAGGGGTACTGCCTGAAACCTGGTGCGTTCTTCTACTGTTGCTGTGCTCGACCTCACACCAAGCCTGCGCTTTGTTTTTATTAGCAGATCATTTCCAGGGCACAGTCGCAACATTATCTGTGCAAAAACTGTTTGTCTTTAAAAGCGAACAAGATGTTTCCTCTTTTTTTGATAGTAACTGCTCTGATATTAGTTTTGACGTCAGTCGAATGAGACGCGTGTTCAGATATCAACGTTAACACTGTTTTCTCTCTGACTCTGCAGAGAAAGGTTGCCAGACTCTGTTCTCTGGGCCAGAGGGGGCGTTCTGCTATGAGTTTGTCTCCACCGCGGCGTTGCCGTGGCACCAAGCTCTGGATTCATGTCGCAGTCAGGGAGCGGACCTGCTTAGCCTCTCTGAGGCCAACGAACTCAACTCGGCAACCTGTAAGGCTGACTGAGTACTACTCTGATTACTTCTGCTGCTTGGTTCTACGCTACAGCTTTGTTTCAATGGCCAAAAACACAAACTTGCCAGTGTAACTCCACATTATGTTGCATTAGGCTTGGTTGAAGCCAGTTTAAAGTCATGACTTTGAAGCCCTCTAGACAATGTTTACACTTTTGCTCGTGCTGGTTTTAAAGCATCTTAAATTTGATTTGGTGAAACCAAATTTAAAAAAACGTCAACATCATTACAGAAGCAAAGAGGCAGCAAACTGCAAAACATCATTAAAAACATGAACAACGAGCACAGAAACGATGATAAGATGATCTCCGTTGTGTGGTGTCGTGGACATCTCAGGGAGAAGCTGTTAGCTGTGGGAAATGATTCTTGTTCTTGGGAAATTGTGGCCACTCAACAGTTGTGTGGTAATAAAACAAACCACAGGAAGAATGCCAAAACACGAGTGAAAGAGCAGCCGTTGGTGCGTTCAAAGCACATCTTTAAAAATGTCCTGTGTTGCAATCGACACACTCGACTGCTGGCGCCTTTCAGCCGACGTCTGCTCTCGCCTCTTTTTCTCTCGACTCCTTTTCGGGGGGGAAAAAAAAACTGATTTTGAATGTGTGAATCCGCTTGAATAATTTTGACAAATCTCCTCGTATTGTTGTGTCTCGCAGTGCTGGGCGGCCTGCAGACAATGCCAGACAGGATGTGGATCGGCCTTCACCAGCTGGACACGTCTCAGGGCTGGCAGTGGTCCGACGGCACCCCTCTGTCCGTTCTACGCTGGGAATCAGGTGATGGTGGCGATTGGTTTTGTTCTATGATGTTCTCCTCTGCAAATCTTTGCCTGTACGTTCAGCACAAGAGGAGTGTGAGCCACACGTCATCCTGCAAATAAATGTAGAATGAGAGTCGGATCGGGCCCAGATTAGATCCTTGAGGAACTCCACAGTTCATTGACGAGTAGGGAGAGGACTGCTGACCTACACACTCTTTTTCACATTAGATTGAAATAGTTTTACAGTTAAAAAAAAGTCTCATTTCCTCCCATAAATTAAACAGTTTAACTTCCAAAAATTATACATAAACTGAAATATCACAAACTTTTTTTTTCTCGTATCAGGTAATCGAAAAAAAATGAAAATACACAACTAAGAATTTTTTTTTGTAGCATACAATTTATTTATTTCTATCTTGGACTTCTAATTGTCGAAGCTGAATTTAAATCATGTTTGAACCCTTTTGTTTTGTGAAAGAACAAGTCCCTTTCTCCCCGTAAACGTTGCCACCGACTCATTACTTGTGCATGAGCTCGGTGATCTGGGACGGCTCACTCCCAGCACCTGCCCCCTCGGAGCGCAGCAGAACCTGCCCCCCCTCCTTCCCCGCCCCCCCCCTCCCCACCGGGGTCTGCTGTGTGTCTTCTGCCCTGCTGTCAAACCGAGAGCTGGTGTCAGTCTGAGGAAACAACGCGGCTCCTGTTGTAAAGCAGCTCATTGTGCTGCTCGCTGGACTCACTGTGGCATCGGGATTGTCAGCGCGGCTGAATGACCCATTATTAATCCTGAATGGAAGGCTTTATGAAGCCTGCTCGCTATTGTACTTTTTTTTCCCCCTTTATCTTCTCAATGGGAAGGTGTGAGTGTGAACGTCAAGGATCCTGCAGCCGTCTGGCCTTCAACTGATAGAAGCTGCTTGAGGTTGTTATAGTTTAAAACAGGATGCTGTTCAGTCTCAGCTGTTCCGTTTCTACACAAAAACATCTTCCCTTTTCTTTTGTTTCTTTCTCCATCTGACGTCGAGGTCAAAAAGCCAAATCTACTAAACTGTAACGGCTCTGATTGTAGTCGGTGCCTGGTTTCCATTCATATTTATTGTGTGTGTGTGTGTTGTGTTGTGTTCGACAGGTATGCCATCCACCTCCAGCATCGTCGCGTCGGACTGCGGAGCTCTGAACTCCAACAAGAACTATGAGGCCTGGTCGTGCAGCACACACTTGCCGTACGTCTGCAAGAAGCGCGTCAACGCGTCTGACACGGCTGCCGCAGGTTTGCTGCTCCTCCCTCTTCCTGCACTCTGTGACCAAGGTGCTGGTTTACAGTGTTGAAACTGATGCACAGCCATGCCCGCAGCTGAACGCAGAAGCAGAAGCTGTCCCATTTTGATGCCGCAGGCTGAGTTCAGCTTGTTAGCGTCTGACAGTTTTAATGTCAGGTTTGAGTGTCTGTCATGAGCACCTTTGACTCTACTGTATGCGTTTGTTCTCCACCAATAAAACTCAAGATCTTACCATGTTTTTCTTGTTCTCCAGAGTCTTTGGTATACAAAGAGACGGTGTGCACGGAAGGTTGGGTCCCGTGGAACGGCTGGTGCTACAAGTTGATAAAGGACGAGCCAAAGAACTATGTGGACGCCCAGCAGCACTGCAGCACCACCGAGCTGGGATCCATGGCCAGTTTCCACTCCATCGACAGCAAAGAAATGATCAACACCAACTTCCATAAAAGTACAAACTCCGTTTTCAATCTTTCTGGGTGTCAAATAATCTGGAACACCACAACCGCTTTCAGGTGTAGTTATTGTGTGTTGTTGGTCCATCAGGTGGTCAAGTGTTGGACGTGTGGATCGGCCTGATCGGGCTCGGGTTGGGCCACGGCACCGTCTTCCAGTGGAGCGACCAGAAGCCCGTCACTTTCACCTTCTGGGACCGAAACCAGCCGCTGCAGCCTGTCGAGGATACCAGCTGCGTCTTTTACTCTGGGCAGGTGCGTGTTCGGGGAACGACTGTGTTGTGTGTGTGTGTGAGTGGATTTGCAGCCAAGGCCAGGGTTTTCCTGCAGAGTTGAACTCGAGTCTGTGCTCCACAGTTTCATGCTTGGCGGGTGGGGAATTGCACCCTCAGGCTCCCGTTCATGTGTCAGAAGGAAGGACAGGTCCAGGACTCGGCAGAGCCGGCTGGATGCAAGTACCAAGATGTAAGTGTTTGTTTAAAGTCCAGTCTGCTGTGTTGCCTCACAAGTGAGTCGAGATCTGTATTTTCCTGTCAGTGATTCCAGTGATGTGTGTAAATACTCAGACATCACCACACACTAATTCAGGGAAACTAAACATGTATCAGAACCAGAAAGAGGAACGTCGGCTGGCAGTTGTTTGTGAAGTTAATGTTGTGAATGGTGCAGGGTTGGAGGCGCCATGGCAACTCCTGCTACAAAGTGAACACCACACAAGTTTCCTTCAAAGACCGATGTAACCTCACAATAAGGAACAGGTAGGTGGTTGTTCAGCTGGTGGATAAAAAAATACGTATATATGTCACAATTGTATGTGTGTGTGACTCCTATTGGTGCTTTGAGCAGGTTTGAACAGGTCTTCGTCAACCGCCTCCTGACGGAGCACATCAAGCACGAAGTTCAATACTTCTGGATCGGGCTGCAGGACATCAAGAACACCGGCGAGTACCACTGGATGAACCAGGACGGCTCATCCTCTGAGGTCACCTACACCAACTGGGGCTGGTCCGAACCAGGTCGGTCAAAATCCACCTCAGAATTCAGCAAAACACACAAAGTGCAAAACAACATGCATGAATAACCAGTGATGTTTACACACACCACCACTTCATTTGTTGTGAACAACATTGTTCAGCTTGGCCTCATGACGTGCGATGTTTCAGCTCGGTCAGTTCTCAATAAAAGATCATGTGACATGACCGGCCTGCTCTCCTTGTGTTTCCTCACACGCGTGCGTCAGAGCAAGATGGAGGCTGCGTCGTGATTTCCACCGACAAGTTTTTTGGCACGTGGGAGACGAGGAACTGTAGCGCCTTCCGAGCCGGCACCATTTGCAGAATGGACCTCAGTCCACCTCCGCCCCCAGACCCCGAGCCGGACGTGAACGCCAGCTGTACGGCCGGCTGGGTGTCCCGGCCGAACATCAAATACTGCTACAAGGTGCGCGTCAACCAACAATAATCTCAGTTCCTCCGTGTTCGGAGATCACATATCACAGCTGACTCGTCTTTTTCCATCATGTAACTTCGCTGTCACTTTTTCAGGTGTTTCATGAGGAAAGGCTGACGAGGAAGCGCTCGTGGGAGGAAGCCAGGAGGTTCTGCCAGGCTCTGGGAGCCGACCTGCCCAGCTTCAACAACCTGGTGGAGATAACGGCCCTGCAAAGCATCGTGCGAGACACCATCAGGTGCGCACACGGTCCCGGATGTCGCATAATCACCAAGTCAGACATAAAAAGGGTTTTATTGGACTTGGAGTTTGTAACTTACGGTTGAAGCTCTTTGATGCCACACCTGTTCTAAGGCAGCAGTTGCGTTGAAGGTATATTTATCCTAGCAGGGCAGACGCTGTCTCTTTTTCTTGCACATCTTTATCTAAAAGGGTCATCGAGTCCTCTCCACGCTCATCTTTGGGTTACCGAGAGCGTGTGAAATCTTATCTGCAGTAGTTGTGTCTGCTTGTCAATCTGCGGTGCCAAAGAGAGAAATACGACCGTTTTAGGTCAAAGGGGAGAGAGCTCGGTGACCCGCCTCCTGAGGAGCAGAGAGCTGCTCACAGAGGGAAACGGCACACATGAATGTAGGACAGAATAAAGAGCTGAGAAGTGCCTTTACACTTGTTTCACTTTTGTAATGTTTTAGGTCCAACTCAGTGGAATCAAACTTGCCTGCTTGTGGCCCCACAACTTAAAAAGGGGTTTCCCACCCGCGACTTGCATCCAACCCATGAGCAAAACAAGTCTTGACCAGACTGAGGGTCCCACATGAAAATCAAACACTAGTATTAATACAAGATTATACTTTACTTCTTGTTCAACAATTAGGGACGTTTTCACCAACTGAAAATCAGGACAGCTGACTCTTCACTCGCAGTAGGAGCCTGATGAGCTGTTTTCTTGCCTTCATCCTGTGTGAACATTGACTCTTTAAGATCCTGATGTGATAAAGTCTTTCCTGCCATTAAGGCCTCCAGCCAGATCAAACCCACGGCGCTTTAAAGTCATGATAGACGCGTAGCTTCTTCTGACTCTGATTGTTGTCCTGGGACACAATCAGAATCCAGACGCTCCTTTTACAAAGGTCTTCTGCTCGCCCTGTGGATTTTGTCTGATCTGTCTGATTTTGCTTTTTTTTTCATTGCAGTGATAATCGCTTCTTCTGGGTCGGCCTGAACAGGAGGAATCCAGCTCAGCGCTCCTGGGAGTGGAGCAACGGGCAGCCTGTGAGTGCAGCTGCAGCCTTAGACCTAAGAACGCGATAGAAAGTGTTTACTGCCGACTGAAGATGTGATGTTTTCATACGCTTCTGTCACGATGTCCCAGGTCTTGAGCCGTCGCACTGTTTTGCATTTGCAGGTTTCTCTGGACATTTTACATCAAAGCTTCCTTGACGACGATGTCCACAGCCGGGACTGCACCGCATTCAAGGTGAGCTGGCAGATTTGGACAGTAACACTTGAGCTTCGTCGGGTAATTGTTGGCTCATTGTTTGTCTTTATTTCCGTCCTCGCGTGCCTTTTTTCTGTATCTCTGATCGTCTCTCTGAAACAGGATTCAGCTCATCTACATTCCTCAAACGTTTCTCATCGGAGACCAAGGATTCATGAAATACACTCTGATTTGCAACAAAATAGCCTCCGGTCTCTGGTTCTACTCTTATTCGGCTGGAGGGAGTTTGCCCTGGTGAACAAAGAGATAAAATCAGTGTTTCCCTGAAAGTGTTTTACTGTTGACTATATTTATCCTCCATGAAAGAGATGCTTTCAGACTTCAACTTTTGCTCTCTTTCAAGGTGTTTCACTTGCTTCCAGAGAACAAAAAGCCACTGAGCCGCGATGAGCTCAGTCGTAACACAAATATGCGATTTTGTTGTCATGTTTCTGAATTGTAATGACGCAAACGCTTTCTGTCCTTCCCAGTCGATGAGGAGCACCTTGAAGCACCTCTTTGTGTTTCTGATCCACGACATCCCGCCCATGCCGTTCTACGCCACTCCGTTTCGCTGCGAGACCGAGCTGGAGTGGGTGTGTCAGATACCTCGAGGTAGGACCACGTCTCACCGCAGCCGAGTCGAGAGTGTCGTTCATGAACCATCTGGAGAAAACGTGAACTCCGTGGACCACATCCTGTTTCTAACTCGGTTTTTTCTCTTGATGCACGAGCAGGAAAGACGCCGCTAACCCCGGAGTGGTACAATCCAGGTAATCCGCCACCTCTTCTCAGAATCTGCTGAAAGCATCTTTGAAGTTCATGAGTTCGATCTTTTCCTGGCCTTTGATTGAGCTTTTCTCCGATGCTCCTCTGTTCATGTTCCCTTTTTTTTCCACTTTCACCACATCAGAAGTTCCTTTTTTTCTGCTTTTCAGGTGGACACCACGAGACCTCCATCTTCGTGGATGGTACAGAGTTTTGGTTCGTCGCCGAGCCCCGGCTAACCCTCGAGGAGGCCAAGATCTTTTGCAAAGCGAACGACAGCAGGCTGGCCGCTCCGCTGGACTACAACACGGGTGGAAGGATCAGGAAGTTCCTGGAAAGTGTGAGTGAGCAAAGAGCGTCGGTGGTCACATAATGATCAGCTGGAACAGTGTCATTACACTGGAATAAAAACTGACCTTTCGTTAAGCTGCAATCGCTTTGTCACACTACTGCCAATATGCAAGTCACTCATTACAGTGGCACAAGCACATTAGAGTGGCACAACCAAAGGTCACAGTCGGTGGAGAGACACAAACGGGTTACTGGGAAAGTGGCAGCTGTGGGAACTCAGAAAGCAAGACGGTGCGAAGCTTTTATCAGTGGATGCATCGTGGAAATGATCCAACCACTGCGTTTTTTTTGTCAGTGGAACTTTTCTGAGCAAGTGAGTCAAATCAAGTAACGAAACTGTTTCAACGAGGAAATTGGATTGAAAGTCAAACAAACTAATCTGGTAAACAAAGCAGATTAAAGTCTCGGTCCTACTCTGAATACACAGGAGTCTGTCTAATTGATGTGGCCCTAAAGCTTGCATGTCCTCAACAGTTGCCGGGTCCATCAGAACAGAAGTGGTGGGTGGATGTCGACCCAGCCAGGCGGATCACCCCCATCTCGTAAGTGATCCGGCACCGCTCCGGGCTCGTGGTGATTTGCGACGCAGGCGCTGACCGACACGATGTTTTGGTTGCAGGTACGCTCCGACGTCTAACTATTTTTCTTCCCTGGCAAAGTGCACGGTCATCAGCGCCCACGGTTTCGGTCGAGGTAAGTCAACGTTGTGGTTTGTCTGATTGGATCGGCGTTTTGAAGATGATGCTGCGTTTCTTTTTGAATCAAATCGTTTTTCAAGTCGTTTCAAGTCATTTTTCCTCGTCCCTTTTTTATCTGACACATGAATTTAGACTAAAAACCAAACCGGCTTCTAGCTGTGTGAATGTGTTGCCAATGGCAACCAGGTACTTGCACCTATTATCACTAGAACTTGTTAGTGGATTTCCATGTTGTAAATGATTTTAATGACTGTGTTTATGTCGTGATTATAGAAGCTGAAACTGAAAAGATTTTGAAATCAGTTCTTTTGATTTTTTTTTCTTTTTTTCATTGTTGTCAAAATTGAAGTAAAGTACTTTGGTGAGTGGTTCATTCTTGTGATCAGTTTGTATTGTTTTGATTGGAAAAGATACAAAAAATGCTGTTAAATGTTATGAAAGCAGCACAGTGGAAGTCGATG
Source organism: Malacoctenus tetranemus (assembly GCA_032274765.1). Lineage (NCBI taxonomy): Eukaryota > Metazoa > Chordata > Actinopteri > Blenniiformes > Labrisomidae > Malacoctenus > Malacoctenus tetranemus. The sequence goes on along the minus strand of JAUESF010000001.1, from coordinate 19,202,677 downwards.
TTTAAGTGTTTTTAAATGATCCCTCAGTTGCATTGTAACTTTTAAGCCAAATCTGCCCACCAGAGCGTATCTTGCACTTTGTCCACGTTGTCACTCTTTAACCTGCAGAGAACGAGCGAGGCTGCCACCGGCGTTTGCCTTTTGTGTGCGAGAAAATCAACGTGACGTCAGTGGAGATCAGACCTCTGGAGCCTCAGCCCAGCGGCCGTCCCTGCAGGACCGGATCCCAGCTCTTCAGGAATAAGGTCTCACACTGACACCCCTTCATTTTGTAGCACTCCAGAAAAGGGAACGATGGCAAACAGTTTCCTGGTAAAACGTGCAGGTTTTTTGTAGTTTGAACACAAATCCACACAGAAACCCTGGAGGAAGGATTGAATGGGGTCCTGAAGACCAACTACTCTGGATATTTTCAGTTCTAGATGACAATAATAAATGTGGAACGAATCGTGGCTTTTCTCCTCAGTTGTACCTCATCACTCTCTCTCTCTTTGCTTCAGAAGAATCGATCGACCTCTAGATTTGACCAGTATTTAATGTATTAGAGTGAATATAAAAATAAATTAAAAACAACTCAGGAATGGACACCTAGTTGCATTGGCTTATGGACTAATAGCTTCATCACAATCATCATTATTTTCAGTGCTACACGATGATGACCAGCATGAAGCCGATCTCCTTCAAGTATGCTGCTGAGGAGTGCCTCTCAGTGGGAGGAACCCTGGTCTCTATATCGGACCAGGTGGAGCAAGGTGACCACCGCCAACGTTGTTTTTGTGGATAAACAAGTTGTTCATCACCATCCTCCTCCTCGATACTTTGTTTGCATGTGACAGAGCTCACTTTTGAAGCAGGGAAATGCAGGTGAAGCTTCACAGTAAACGGCTCCTTTGCGTTTCAGACTTCCTGGTCACTCTCCTGCCTTCAGTGAGGAACATGGACAGAGTGTGGATCGGTCTGAAAATGAAGCGCAGCGATCCTGAGTGGGAGGACCAAAGCGCTGTTAACTTTGTCAACTTTAACCCTCTGCTCCTGGGAATGCAAAAGGCCATCAAAGTCAATGTAAGGCCCCGAAACTTTATCCGCACCAGTGTTTGACTTGTTCTTTAGATGAACTCTCTCCTACGGTTGCTGAGTTAGTTTTCGTTGGACTTATTTGGAGAAAAGTCAGTTTTGGTGAGAAGTGTGAGGAGGACTTAAAGTGAATGAATGTTGAACCTCCAGTGCCTTTCACTCATTTAGTCTTGGAGCTGAACCTAAACCATGCAATGTTGACGAGTGGATCAGTCATTGGCCAAAGTCAACGGAGAAAGAGAAAACTCCAGGTGTAACGGAGGTCGACAGTGAGAAAATCAAACCAATGACTTCGCTTTGTGACTACTGATCTGTTCAAAGAGAAGCGCACAATGAAGCTCCTGTTCACACTGTGTGAAAACGCAGGTCAAAAATACAGAAACGACCTCGAACAGCTGTGAGAAGAAAACAACTTTCTGGCCCTGAGGCAAACAAACAAACACGTGTGTGGGGAACAAATCGCTCCTTCATTGCGCGCCATCCTCTGGTGAACTGGCCTGATGGTGGAACTCTTCCTGCGGTCTCCTCGTGTAATGACCAGAATTTGAAAGAACGACACCAGTCAGCGCAGCGCGTTTGGATTCTGTGTGTTGGCTGTCAGCAGCGCTGTTGCTCGTGCTCTCACACTGAACCGTTCCGCCGCCACCGCGTCTCTCTTTGTCTCGTCAGACGTTGGATGAAGACAGCCTGCAGTTTTGTGCGTACATGCTCAACAACCCCAGCTCGGACATGCTGGGCACCTGGGACTACTCCTCCTGTGCACAGCTGCAGAATCTGGCCTTCTGTCAACAGTTCGCAGGTAAACTCTTAAAGGCTTCCGCCAAAAATATGTGAATAATGAAAAAATTAGGGTGCATTTCTGTGATTACTTCTCAGCTTCGTTTGACTTGTCAAGGTGCTTTATTTGTTAGATTACATTAGAAATGGTGGTCAATGATATAAGTGACTGGAAATCTTTTAAAGCACTTTTCAAATAAAATGTCTGAT
>JAUESF010000001.1:19186294-19196399 GCA_032274765.1 Malacoctenus tetranemus | reverse complement strand
CACCTGGTTAAAACGAGTGTCGCAGCCCTTCGTTTTGACCCAGGTGCGTCGGAGCGGGGCGACCTCTGTGACTCTGGCGAAGGTCGGACGGACGCCGCAGACTGCCACGTTGTGCGTGACGCCGACAGTCGCACGCGGGACGTTTGCAAGCGTCACTTCTTCTCTGCCCGAAGCTTCGCCACCGTCCTCAGAAACATGCGTGTCTTAGTGGCTGAAGCTAATGCTTGTCAAACCAAAGCTTGGTCTGGATAGAGAAGCACCACACTGAACAAAATCCCTCTGACTGTGCCTTGGATCGTCCCCGCTGACGACAGCTGTGGGGAGATTTTGTTTCAATAAGTATTTATTGATTTTGTATTTTGTCCGACGTTCATCCTGTTTTTCGCTCTTGTTCAGGTGTTTTTGCTTAACAATAGTCCATGGGATGACAACACAACTGTTATTGAGCGAAACTTGGTTAAATAACAGTGAATCCCACTTTTTGCTTTTAACAAGATTTGTTTGGGAACTGAAATTTTGAAGCGAATGTAATTCTATTAAAACGCATTCTACTGGGTGTTTTATAGCAGCCATCGAGGGTAACAGTTTCATTAAAATGTGTTCTATGAGGTATTTTGTAACAGCCGTCTTTTCACCATCTAAAAAAATCAGGGAAAAACTGCAGATTCACACCTACTGATCGACTCCTCTGCCGCCGCTTCAAAGTAAATTAGGCTCCTGCTCCAGTAATGTAGCGCTGCACTGAACGGCGGAGGAAGAATGCACTTTAATTTGTTGTGAGAAGACAGTGTGTTATGTTGAAGCACAATGAAGACGGAAGAGTTTTCCGATTGCACTGGTTTTAGCTACAGATGCCTTCTAATTTTGTGATGTTTGTTTTTTCTTAATGACAATGAACCAAAGACACACCAAGTAGTTTGAATGTCAGAAGCCGCAACTTGACTGTTTGCTTTAAAAAGGCCTCTGCTGGCTTAAGGCCTTTTCTTTTTTAATTTTTTATTTTCCAAGCTCTATGCAACTGTGGGAAGTGTTAACCACTTGGTGGCGCATGAGAGTATCAGGAGTTCTGAACCAAAACCAGGGGCACTTCCGATGGTTCCTGTTGTTGGGTCGACGGGTTTTAGCTAAACGGGATTTCTAAGAGAAGTGTTGGTTGTTTGCTGCAGAATCCAGCGGGGTGGTTTGTTTTTGTTGTTCTAAATGGTTTCTCTGTTTTGATAGAAGTTTCTTCCTGATTTGTCCAAAAATGGCTTGTACAAATGGACGGCTTGTATAAATGAAATAAAGAAATAAAACGTTGACTGGTGTTGGATTAACTGGAGGCTGAATGGTGGTGTTAAACCTTGGTTTCCAGTGGGGGCACTTGTACTCCTTGGTGCTTGAAGACGTTCAACAGGGTGCTTGGAAAAGTCTACAAAAACTGCATCAATATATATATGTATTTTTTAAAGTCACAGTAAAGATATGTTAATTATTTGAAACCTTGTTCCAGTAATAAAACCAAAAAGACAGTTCACAATTCTTTATTCCAAAAATCAAAAGCATGAAACTAGATTGTACATACAGAAAGCAGTTATGAAACGGACATAATCTGACAAGTTTGTGTTTTTATTTTTGTTAATACTTAAGGGGGAAATTTAGACAAAAAAAAGAGACAAAGGGAATAATCACCACTTTTTATCTGTGCCAAAAACATTTCGCCTTTAAACTTTAAATACAAGTCATTGTTGTCCTTCTATACCATGTCTGCCTTTTCATTTTGACATAAAGCACTTGTGGTATAACAGTTTGAAAAGACTTGCATTTGTTTAGAATGAGACTTGAATAAAGTGCACTCTCAGAAACAGAAACACAGTGGTTACCAACCAGAAAACCCAACGCTCTCGCTCCATTCCAAGTTTGCATATCTGCCAGAGCCACCTGCATCGGGGCCAAGACGCATGTGGCGGGGTTGTGTTGCTGTTGCGTTTAAGATGAACATGACATGTTCCAAGCGTGTGCGAAAGCTCGGGGGGCTACAATGTGACATCGAGTAGCCCTGCAGCTTTCATTCAGTGACCAACTTGTTTTGGTTTTCTTTTTTTTCCACCCCCCTTTCCTCTGTTCTAGCATCGTTCAGTATCCTTCGTCAAGATCGTCATCCAGGTCAGAGAAGTCAACAGACGGTCTGTTGTCCTCGTCACTTTCCCCGTTGGGACCTGCGAGTCAGAGACATCGAGTCAACTTGTGGAGATGCACAGAATCGAGTACAAGTGAATAATATCAGAGCAATGGAGGGTTCAATGCAGTGCACAGAAAAGCTTAACGCTCGGTTAGCTTCAGAAGGATTTCTGGAGCGTGAGAAACGGAGGAATGATCAACATACTTTCAAGATTGTCCATGTGTTCATGAAGAATTCTCACCAGGTTGAATAACTGGGTGAGAAAGGGAAGATTTGTCCTTTTTCAAGATTTTGTGGCTGCCACAGTTCAACAGGTCAACATTTTTTTAACTGTGTGAGTCAGAACGGAGCGTCAGCAAATGTACATAAACTCCTTCTGTTATACAAGCTGACAAGGTGACAAGAGGCTCATTCAGGCTTTATAGTTATTATTTCATTAATAAAAAGTATTGAATTAGCATTGGGAAATAGAAGCGAAGCGTGTGTGTGTGTGTTTGCTCACCCCAGCAGCATCGACTGCACCGAGGACGTCGGAGAACCTTTGTTCACAGAAATGCAGCAGGACCACCAGGTAGAGACCGCTGCTGATGAACTCATCATATTCCGACTGTGAAGGAGGAACAACGTTCAGCACACCGATCATTAGTATCACCATCTGTTTATCACTTACCCAATCATACATGTAAAACTGGTACAAGAACATTGTAATGGAGCAAAATCTGACTGGACAACCAATGATTAACACAGACATCGGTCAGTTTCAAAGCTTTTCAGGTGAAGCTCAGGGTGAAAACAACTCACTTGTACATGTGTCCTGTATAACTCCTGAATGTCAAAGTTGTCGATGTTCAGCCGCAGCTTCTCCTTGCAGAGTTCACATGTCGTGATGGCCTCCAGGTTTGTGCCTGACGTGCAAAACGAAGTGAGGGAGTCAAGAGGTGAAAAACTCGAGGGTGTGGTTTTAAAGGCAGACACAGTCGTACGCCGTCTCGACTGACCTGAGCCAATTTTAGAGCGAAGCCACCTCTTAATGCATTCCTGGTGGACATACTGCAAACTGCCTGTACAGCGGCAAGGCTGAATCAGGGGGTTGGTGGAGGACTCCTCCCCCATCTGGCAGATCCGGCAAAGGTCTCCTTCCTCCTCATCAGAATCCTCCATCAGCAGTCTGGGAGCACAAACCACAACGTTCACATCAACGTTTGCTGCTGCTGCTATTGGTTAAAACTCAACTTTACAATTCTTCTGGGGTGTTTACAATATTCAGTCCTCTGATTTATTGCATAAATGAAATAATTGGCTGAAATTGAACAACAAAACACTTGATTATGAAAGCAATCACCCGCCGAACGGTTGAAAATGCCAACTGCAGGAGAAACCTCGTTCCATTACCTCTCTTTGATTTTGCGCAGCTTTTCTTGATCTCTGCTGGAGATGATTTTCTCCTTCGGCCCCTCGGGCGGACCCTCCACGCCGGCCAGCTGACCAACAGGAAGAGGAAGGTTCTCATACACTCGCATCCTGCGACGTGGCGAGAAGTCGAGCGACGCGTCTTCAAGTTCAGGCAAGGCGTCTTCCTCCAGCCTGCGCGGCCGGCCGGCACCGAAGGCCTCCAAGCCGACCGCTCCTTCCTCCTCTTCATCCTCATCCTCATCCTCTTCGTCTTCCTCCTCCTCCTCTTCGTCGTCGTCCTGCAGGACTTTATGCTCCAGGTTATCCCAGCGCCTCAGTAAGCGCTGTGGGTGGCTGTAGCCTTCTTCTACGGCTGGACTTGAAGAGCTCTCCTCCCTGACGTGTCTTCTCAGGCGCGACAGGAGAGGAGGACAGCGGCCGCGGAGGGATGAAGGCAGCCAGGAGGAGGAGGAGGAGGAGGAGGAGCTGCTGCTGCTGCTGCTGCTGCTGCTGCTTCCTCCACCGCCCTCGCTCGACTCTCGCCATGACCCCATCCTTGGCCGCGCCGCGCTGCTACGGTAGCCGCTGCTGCTGCTGCTGCTCTCCTGGATGGGAGTGAGATCGGCTCTGGGATTCCTGAGGTTCCCCCGGCTGGTCTCCGACCCCCCGATGTCTGGGTCCACAGAAGAAGTCCTCGCCCCCTCGTCGCTGTCGACAGACTCGCCGCTGGGCGACGGACTGTCATCGTCAAGAGAGCGAAGGCTGGAAGAGCCGCTGGAGGAGTCCTGGCTCGAGCGCCGGGAAAAGAGGCGGGACAGGAGGCGGCGCGTGGACAGGCGCCCCTCGGGCTCGGCTCCTTCAGGGGCCGGCCTGGGCGGGAGCGTGGTGGTCTCCGGCCTGGCCGAGGGACTGCTGTACCACGGGGGGTGGGAGGAGTAGGAGGAGGAGAGACTTGTGGAGGCTTCGGAGCTTCTCGGCTGTTCCTGAGAGGAGTGAAAGGCGGACGAGCCGTTCAAAAAACGGGATGGGGTTCTGCTGCTGTAGTCGTGCACCAGAGGCGACGTCCGGTGGGAGGTGGAGGACGAGGACGACAGGTGGCGGTTCAGGGAGCTCTCTCTAGCAGCGGAGGAGGAAGAGTACGAAGAAGAAGAGTAGGCAGTTTCTTTGGGACGAGCTCCCTGTGCGTACGTGGAGGTTACCCTGTCGGTGTGATCTGCAACGACAAGACAACACTGCTGAAGGAAGAGTCACGTGAATGTCCACAGATTGCGTCTTTACAGCCGTGACAAACTGTGCGTACACAATGAGGAGACCGATCCTGGCGTCCTCACTCTTCTGTCTCCCAAACCAGAGAGACTCGGCTCGCTCTTTTTCTCCAGCTCCGTCCTGGACAGCAGAGGCTTCGAGGAGGAAGCCGACGAACGGGAAAGTAAACGGCACGAACTCCATGACGAATCGAACAGGTCGCTTTGTTTTTCATCTGCACATGTACGTAGAAAAGAGAGAAGACCGACTCTTGTCAGATTTGTTCAGCTGATTTCCCAAATAAAAAACACACATCAAAGACACGCTACATGTTCGGTTACATTTTGGGGCTTCTCTCGTTTTTAACTTGATTTGTGTCAGATTCTACAAAGAAGGAAGGAGCGACACAGCGGGAGGGACAGCAGTGTGACTTCAGACGCGCTGCAGACTGTTGGATGTCCTCATGTCGTCCCTCAGGCTTAAAAGAAGCAGCAAGCTTTTCCCCGAACAACATTTTTTGGTCATTTTTTGAATATGCTTGCTATAAAGTACCTCTGCCGCAGCTCAGCCCATTACTGGAGTACGTGGATCCTGTCAGCGAGCTGCCGGCTGTTCTGGAGTACAGTCCTCTGTTGCTGTAGGACAGTTTGGCCCTTTTCGAATCGCCATCATCAGCGGCGTTCAACAGCCCTGAGCGCATCCCATACCGAGACTCGGAATCACTCTGGGAAAACACAGAAGAGAACAGTTGTACTCCGGTAACATCATTGCCACATGAATTACGCCCGGCAGTCCTTTGCCTGCTGTAAACAAATGGCACAGAACAGCTTCAGTACCAGCTTGCTCCGGCTGCTGAGGGAGGAGTCAGCCCACGGGCGGTCGTAAGATCTGCTGGAGGACGTCAAAGAGGGCAGCTTCCAGCTGGTGGAGCGACTGTCGGAGCTGCTGTAGTCTCTGGATGAGCTCAGGAGACGAGAACCCTTCAGAAAGGACACAATGTGACGCCTGTTATTAGCCTTTACCCATGCATAAGCGTGATTTTGAAAAAAAAAAAAAAGGCTTCTTCATTATGTTCGCACCTCATGCCAAAGTGGCATTGACACAAGCAAGGAGGTGATGCAACAGTATAAAAGCAAATCGTAGCTTTACCGTCCTGGAACCAGAAACTAACAGACAGCTAATCTCTGCATGGCTTTAAACAGGGTTTAAAAGCTCGTCTTTGGAGATGTTTTATATGGGAGAAAATCCTTTCAGCAGGTAGGTGTGTTCTCGGAACGACTGTTTGTGCTTCAGTTACATAATGGACCATAACTGGAGGACATAAGCCAGTGTTGGAACATTTTTGCAAACACCTTTTTTGCAAACTTTGCCATTTGGTTTAAAGTTAAGTGCATCTGTGAGTCACGCTGAAAGAAAGAAACCAACACAAACTGTGATGCTTTCCCCCCTAAAAATAAGATGAAGTAGGTGCTTATCTCAGTATGGAGACATTAAAAACAACAGGGGAGCACTGATGTGTACAAGGACCTAAAAGACTCTTCTGGAAAGTACAGGAACAACCAAACAGGGCCCTGGCTGTTCGTAACAGTATCTTTCCAGTTGGGCCTCGATGAGGAGCGGGACTAAAATACACACATGTGCCAAGGAATCTAGGCTGTGTCTATAAAAAGACCTCCGAAGTGACTGCTGTTGCAACACTGATGTATGTAGTCAGCTACTGTATCAGGCTCCAAAGCCAACCTGAGAGAAAATTGAATACTTGAAGGAACTCACTGTGAAATACGATAGAAAAGCAGCGCGACAAAGACCCAAAAAGACATTGATACATGATGCAATTTGCTCTTGAAGTTGATTGTTTTATCCACCCTGAATCTGGCAAACTTCAGTTCGCACTGTCACCCTGTATAACCTCTGCATAAGTAAGCAGAGGCGGTGGAAACTTGTGCTTATCTACCGCTGCAGCTGAAGTGTCTGTTTAAAACTCTAACTTTAAATAAACCCAATGCTGATAAAGTAAAACAAGTAAGTGTTTCAGTCTTTGAATGACAGGGGCCTGTAAGCTGATTCACACCAAAACAGTGTGTACTGCATACAATAAATAACTTAGAGCCTCTAAGCCTTTAGCCTGAAAGTTCTTTTGCAAGTAAAAAGACAGGCACAAATGGTCCTACCTGTTTGTCGAAGTCAGCTTTGTAAGGTGACGACGCCCTCGGAAAGCGGTCATTGCTCAGCACCGTCTCCCTCCCGTACAACCGGCTGGAGCCCAGAGACGAGGACGAAACCAATGGACTGGATGTGTACGACGACCTTGAGCTGGGCAGACAAAACGGCAGTCTGCTCGACCTGGAGTCCATCCCGGATTATCTTGCACCTTGTGAAATAAAAACAAGAAAGCAGTCAATGCTAGAGCACCAAAAAAGTACCCCTAGATAAGACTATAGCAGCATTGTTCAGGTGTGCCATGAGGAAGTGAAGCCTTCATGCAAATGCATCAAATGCTCCCAATCCGATGACAAGACATGACACGAAGTCTGCACCTCTGAACACAGACTTTTAAAGGGCCTGCAGCCTTTCAGTGTGTTTAATAACAGAGTGCAGCGGGGCGTTGTGCAAGCACGTCTGATTTGTTGATGGAGCGCACGTGACGCCGCGTCTGTAAACACTAAAATTTGCCACCACGCTGCTTCCTGGACCCAGTATCAAAGTCACAGTGCCTATCTTTGGGGCTATGAACTCTGTCACATGAACATGACACTACGAAGGAGCAAAGAGCAGCACCGCGAGATAACCGCGCAGGCAAGCGAGATGCTCTTTTAACACTCTGAGATCCTGCAAACATTCATTATTTAACAGCATTACTAATCCAAAACAAACAGAGCTGAGTCAACTCAACAGAATCATTCCTGCGCTTTTTAAATCGACACGACTTTAAGAGCTAATTGACCATTAGCTGGAAGTTAAATGTTCCACTTGACCTAAAAGAGAGTTGAGAGTTTCCGACATGCGGAGGTACAGTTAGAGTTACTCCCCGACAGTGATATGGATCCACGGACATTAGTTGCACCACCTGTGGTCAAAGATAGCTCAGCAAGCCAGCAGCCTGTCAGACCGAAATGAGGAGCAGTAAATAAAGCCATAAAACAACATTTCAATCACATGTTCCTCCAGAATCACACCAGCCGCAACGCAAGACAGCTTCATGACCTGGGGAAAACACAACTGTGTAACGGTGAAGGCTTCTGGGAGTACAAACCAGACTTCACACAGCAGCGTGGTGACCACAGGAACCAACTGATCTCAAAAGAAATCTTCGTTTCTCATTTCCGTGCAGCAAGCTGCAGCTGTTACCCAACAGACGTATTGATAACTGCAGCTAAAATTAATGCAGTTAGCCCAATCATTATTCTAGACTGGCCGATGCTAAAATGTTTTTTCCAATGTTTTGTTCCATCCGACTACCTCTGAAACAGTCAATGGCTGCTCAGCAGCATTGCAAACCTCCATGATGACAAATATCATGGACAAACACTAGCTCCAAATAGCACAAAGTTTTTGCAAGTGTCGAAACATTTATCTTAGCTTCATAAGCAGATCAAGATATTTGATCTAGATTAAACAAAATCCACCACGTGCACACCCACAATTTACTCTTTCTGTTCATGCAAACCATTAAGTATTAATAGACAGTCACAACTAGCTGCGATCAAGACCTACAAAACACCGTAACCAGACAGCATGTGACCCTGCTCAGCCGCCACAGACTGCAATGGGTGTGTGTGAATATATCACCTTTCATTTTTCCCTGTTCTGTAACTGATCAACTGTAATAACCTGAAAAATAAATCAATAATCACGAATGACTGGTACAAAAATGCCAGAGTGGACACTTTGAATGTGGATTTTAATGACGTCCAATCAGTTTCGAGGGAAAATATAGATTTTATGACCGGTAGCATCTAAAGTTGTTAATGCTAACTCGCAGATGTGTCGGGTAACTAACACCTAGAGGGATCTACGACCAATTAACTAGCCCCTGTTAAAGCTAACAGTCATGTCCAGGAGGGCTTCCTGGTTGAAACTTCACGTCACTGTTGTTTCGACGAATATGTTGAATACCAACACAGGACACAGAACAAAGACACTCGTTAAATCCTCGCTATTAGAGAACAAATACGCGCCATTAAGCGTGTCCAATGTCTCGAGGGAAGCCGGGAAATGTTTCCTCCACTGTGGCAAATGTTGGTAACTAAGCAGCGATGGGAACGAGGTAGTTGGGTGGCTGTTTACAGCTCGTTACAGCGCCTGACAGCTCCGTTAGCTTCGCGCTAGCTGCTTAGCTCGCTCAGACGTTTCATCAGCTGCACAGAAGCTAATCGCCGACAGACGCTCGTTAGCGTCACTTTCATTGTCTCCGCGACGCATTAGCAGAGCCGAGCACGCCGCGCGACGCGCTGTCAGCCCTCGCACTCACCCCTCTTTGTTTCTCTTGGACGTTTTTTAGCACAACGGGAGCGATGGCGACCGAGTTGCTGGCTGCTGCCGTCGACGCAGAAAGGTTAAGTGATTTACAATGACCCGGTGGGAGGGGCTTAAAGGCGGCGCTCAGGTGGCTGTTTGTGCACGTGGTCCATGCACGTTTTTCTGAGTAAACTTTGTACAGTGTGAACTTGTGCACCCAAACAATCTACCCCCCCTCCAATAAACTGTTCTCACATGAAGACAGGACTCAGCAGATGCGTTCATGACCTTCTGCTTTCAGGGCTTTGGCTTGTCATGGTGGGCTGCAAGGTGGGCTTGTGCTTACATGGCATCACATCATAATGGGTTTGAGGTTCACACCTGGAAAAGTTCTTCCTCCTCTGGAGTTTGCAATACCTGCATGCTCCTGGGTTTCCTCTGCACGCTCTGCCTCCCAAAGTCCAAAATTATGCAAACACGGTTTATTGGCTCCTCTGAATTGACCGTAGTATCAATGTGATTGCCTGTGATGGACCTGCGACCTTTCCAGGATGTCTCTGGCCATTATGAGCCGGGACCGTCTCCAACACCCCCGCATCCGTTTTGGTGTACGAACAGTTTCAAAGATGAATGAGTCACTTATCTTTGCTTGATATTTGGCTGCATACACACTTAAAATTGAACAGCTATTTAAATCAGCAGACCTCTTTTCTTCTTGGCAAAATGCAAATTACAAAAGATCTTCCGAATAAAACCAGACCACTTTTCGCGTCCTCGTTCAGCTGCTGCACCATTCACATCAGAGCTGTTCAGGCTGCTTCAAAATGATCCTGATTATTCTGAGGGTGT
>JAUESF010000001.1:19160604-19173924 GCA_032274765.1 Malacoctenus tetranemus | reverse complement strand
TGTGTGTGTGTGTGTGTGTGTGTGTGTGTGTGTGTGTGTGTGTGTGTGTGTGTGTGTGTGTGTGTGTGGCTGTGTGTTTGAAGAAGAGCAAAACCCCCCATCTCAACAGGTAATGGAAAGGGGCAGAGAGAAAAATCAATGACCAAAGAACATGGAGAGCAAGCTTATAAAATGGCTTTAACTGCACACCACAAGCTGAATAAGGGGTTCTGTGTCCATCCTCCAAACTCTTGTGATCATGAATGTTTTAACAGACCCCCCACCCCACCACCACCTTTAGAGTTCACTCTCTCTCTCTCTCTTTTTTTTATTATGCAGAAAAAATGACTGATTTCTGAGTAACATCTTTGCAATTCTTGCAACCGTTTCCAAAACGTTACAGTGACACTTTTTGAATGTTGTGACATAACAGCAGGGAGTGAGAAGAAAGCGAGAGAAAGAGAGAGAGACAGAGAGAGGGAGGGAAAAGGAGAGAAAATCAGAATGCATTTATGGTCATTTATAATGTTTATGAAGCATTAATATGAATGTGCCTGTAAACCAACACTCCATCACTCTGCTAACAATGAGTTCATTGTTTGTGCGTGATTTATGAGGTGTCCATAAACTAACAGTGAACAGTTTGTTAATCCGGTATAATACCTGTTAAAATGGAAACAACCAGTGGTGACGTGACACGCGGGGAGGGAAGAGACACACCAGTTGGCTCTGGCTCTGTGACCCATCCTCATCCCCTCATCAGGGTGGGGCGTTTAAGAACAGTTGCCCACTCCATCTGCAAAAAAAAAAAAAAGACTCCCCACCAACACCACCACCACCACCACCACCACCACGACCCCTCCGCCCCACCCCCTTGTTGTTTTCCAGTTGAATGAAATAATCTTCCCCGTCTGGAAACCCAGTCTGGGTCAGAGGGCCTGCGTTCAGCCTGTTGCTTATTGTGTGTTCAGAAGAGGAGGTAAAGCATACAATTAGGCACAGATGGCTGTCTTTGCCAGGCAATGTATTGATCCCATCCCGGGGAAGAGCTGTCCCGTTTCAGTTTTTTTGTTTCGCAAATGCCTCGTCGTTTAGCGCCTATGTGGAACTGATTTGTTTTTGTTTGATCCGAGCATCTGAGGGCTCCCCGTTTGGTCAGATATTAGTTGGGACACGTGTAGTTTTGATCAGACGGAGAGATGGACGGATAGATGAACAGACACTTCTCACACCATGGAATCGTGTGGATGATACAACTGAGTACAAGAATATTCCACACTTTACTTTCCGTGATTGACAGTTACAATGAAAGTCATCTGAATTTTTGATGATTGTTTATTATTTACCAAACAACATATTTTGTTTGCTCAATTTGCCTTCATTAGGTTGTACTCTATGTCTATGTCATTTGGCGCTTTTCTCCAAAATGAATGAAATGATTAAAAAAGCGTCAGGTGTTGATGTGTGAACATGATTGTCGTCCATAAGCTGCAAAAATGTTTGCACGTAGGCTTAAACATCATTTCACGTCTTTGTGAAAAAAAAATCAAAAATGTAAAATTGAAATTATTTATTAATTGTTATTTTATCAAAGTTCATTAAAGTTGCGTGATAAATCTACGCTTGGTTGTTTTTATTCCGTTCACTAATGCTGCGCTATTGTATTTGTTTACACGACGTGATGCCACTAACATCATAAATAAAGTTACACCGCTACATCCCCGCCGCTGCTTTTGCAGCCGACGACAAATGTCGCATTTAAAGTAATACCGGTCAATTACTGTATATCCGTCCTTTACTACGGCCGCTGCACAAATAATAAGTTTTCTTTGTGTGGCAGTAGTGAGCTGACGTCAGGTCGGTTCCTTGAAGTGGAGCTGAATAAACCTTGAGAAGAGTCTCCTTCAATCTGCTGTTAGTAACTAACACACACACTCACACACCGAGACTCAATTACTGCCCAATTCCCTTCTTTATCATTCGTCCCCGACCTCTTTCATAACCAAAAGCGACCAAGGAAAAAAAGAGGCGAGAAGAAGACCGAGCCGAAGTGTTAGTTGAACTAAAAACCCACGTTGGAAATAAGTAAAGTGTCGAAACTAAAAGAAGGTAAGTGTTTTATTTCGCGGACGCTGTTTTCGCCCCATCACAGAACGAGCGATGAGCTGCGTAGAGCTGGCTTCGGGTCGACTTTCTTAGCTTTTCCCAGCTTGAGTAAAACTGCTTTACAGATAGTTTTTCGCTTTCTTGTCGCGATGTTGTCCAGCCAGCCTTCGTGTGTCGTCGTGGTTAGCGGTCCGTCGGGTTAAAGTTTTCCTCTCTTTCGGTAGAAAAACCAAGTGTTTTTTTCCTCGCTTCTTCCTGTGAGCAGTGACCTGATAGTGGGAATCGTCTTTGTGTCCCTCTTTCCTTTTTCTCTCTCGCACCGTTCACTCAAGCGGCTCCATTTGATAACTTGTTCGTTTTAAACGCGGACAAATAAACTTTCTCGGAAGGTTTGTGCTGTTTCGTGTGCTTGGAACAGTCGTGTAAATGTGTCGGTGTGTTTTTTTCGTCTTCTTTGCGTGCGTTATTTGTGTGCTGGATGTTGTAACCGTCAGCGTAAAGGGGGGTAATAACTGCGAGGCACCGGACTGCCGTTGGTCCTCGTTGTCCGTCCGTCAAATTCCATCCAGTTTACTAGTCCCTCGACGCGAAAATAAAACAATTAGTGACAAATGCCTAAATATCCCCTTCGGTTTTGGATGTGTTTTATTCGTTTCTCTCTGTTTTTCCCACCCCACTGCGGCTCGGAGTTGGAGCTTTAGGTCGGTAGGCTTGGCCAGCCTGCCGGGGAGCTGCCATCGCGGTCGCTTCCTCAAACCGAGGCGTGCGAGGCGAGCTGGCAGCCGCCTGGCCGAGTTGTTGAAATTTATCCCTTTGTGTATATTACAATATCCTCCATTTTTTTCTGCCCCCTTCCAAAACAACAAGCCTCTCGCCATCTTGGTTATTTTAAAATTCGCCCCTCAAGCACCCCTACCTTTCCCCCCCCTCTCTCTCTTTCTCTCTCTCTCATGCACACAAACAGACGGGCTACTTTAAAAGGAAATGGATCCACGGTTTTTTTTCTTCTTCAAGTTTTTTTTTCTTTTTTTTACGAAAGTTTTAGACTTGTTCGACAAAAACCACATGCGCGATCACGTCCCGTGTAGTTTTTCAGAGGAAAGAAATAACAGAGCCTGCGATATGACGTTTGAAGTCAGATTCACTGAAATGTGGAGATAGTTTCGGCTTTTGGAACAGAGATGTTTGCTTTGAAAAAAGCATATTTAAAGTGACGCGTTGCTGTTTGTCAGGATGGGGGATTTTTTTCTCCCTCTCTCTCTCTCAATGTAATCCAGAAGCAGGTGGCTCTAAGCCCCTCGTGATATGTTGATATGACACTATGAGGGAAACATGTATCGTGTTTTTGTCCAAATGTTGAACGTGAGACCAGTGTTTGCTGCCTTGCCTCACAACTAAATGTGAATGAATGAAGGGAGGAGGTGGGAAGGGAGAAAGGAAAGAATCATATGAGGCCTGATCACTGAGAATCCCTCAAAGTCACAGCTAAACACATCTCCATGTTATCACAAAACACAATAGCAACGTATAAACATTTGAATCACAGCGTTGCCCTTTGGACTGTTGTTTTTCGCAAAGCCTGAATCAATGTATGACTGATTGATTTGCAAAATGGACAAGTTTAAAAACGCGTGCATGTGTCGCCCATCGTCCATGCGAACACAGTTTGGATAACCAAAGGCTGAACTGTGATACTTGTTTGCAACAGTTTAGAAAGGAGGATCTTGGCAGACGGTAAAATGGTGACCCTATTTAATTTCTGTCATCCATCTTACAAAAGGTGTTGTTTTAGCTCACGCTCTGTCCCTTACAGTCGAAATTTTTGCCCCCCCCCTTTCCTCCTGGTGTGCTGTAAGCAGTTTAAGAAAAGAGGAAGGGGGGGGGGTAGAAAAAAGAAAACAAACTGAACAAATGCTTTGAAATGGAAAATCTGATCATTTCACCTCCCACCTCTTTTGTTTGCCCGTTTATTGCTGCAAAGCTGGAGTGCAGAGGAGCAGATGTTTAGCCAAACATGAAGGCGCGGTGCTTCTGTCCTTATGGGGATGGCTCTCCCTCCTCTCACTGCTGATGCATCGACATGACAGCTGCTTGATTTCATGGAGCTGCTAAGAAGCCATTAGTGGTATCAGTGAATTGAAACGGAACAGTGTCTCCCAGTTTTCTATCACTATTACAACTGTCTATTGTTAGCGTCTTTCTGTGCAGATCTGTTTGAATATGTGTGTGTTTCTGCGTGCGTGCGTGTGAGTGTGTTTCTGAGCGCGTGTGTGCCAGAAGTGCAGCTGAACATACAGACTGACAAAAAGTACTAATGTATTTGTGCACTGTGTTTTCCCATAATTTGAGAGAGAGAGTGAGCAAGAGCAAAAGTGAAAAAAGGGGAACAAATCTGTCAGAGTTTGTTTGGCATGTTGATTTGAAATGAAAGCACACTGTGCTACCTCAAGCACACTCAAATCAGAGATGTCTCTCCTTGCCAGGCCAAGAAAAAAAAAGTCAACTCTCGGCTGGAGTTTTTATCCTCTTCCGCTCTCTCTCTCTCTCTCTCTCTCTCTCTCTCTCTCTATCTCTCTCGCTCTTTCTCTCTCTCTCTCTCGATCTGTCTCTCTCTGCTTCTCTTCCTCTTCCCCAAATTGGAACTGTTGTTTTTGAAGAGATAAAGGAGGACTTCTGCTTGACTTGAACATTCAGGAATTAAGGATAGACATAGTTAAGCCCTATTTGCATGTCTACCAAAGTCACGGCAAACGGTTGCTATTGACTAAGCTGATTAGGTGAAATTAGGTTCACGAGCTCTGTGTCTGGGGGTGCTGAATCTGACAGAACTTGGACAGCTTTTGAGTAGACAATCCCATGTGCACACAAGGCTGTATTCTCTATAATCCTTCACTATTGAATATGGGGCTATCTTTCCTTTTTCTGGAAGAAACCCATAGTTTGTGTTTCTTTTGAAAGCGAAGTGAGATTTAGAAGGTGTGCGTGATATAGCAATCAAGTCATCTCGGGGGCGGCGCTCTGTTTCGGGATCAAAAGTGGGCGCAATGTACACCATGTAAGGGATTCATCAGTTTAATTACAAGTGCACAGGTGCACACTTGAACTTATTTTTTGCTGCGCTATTTCTTTTAAATATAGAAACCACTAATCTGTTCCGAATGAACAACACAAATACACCTGTTCTCTTGCGCATTACCAAACCTTTGTGATTGCTGCCAGTGCTTGATGTCACCCACAACTTTTTAGGGAGTGTGGCAAAAGTGTGGCAGTTAGCATTCAGGAAATCTGATGTTTTAATGTGAGAATCGTGTCACTCCTGTAGGAGGAGACACCAAAGGTTCACCTATGTCTCCATACTGTTGTGGTGTGCGTCTGAATTGAGGACCGCCAAACAAGGCAGCATTTAGCTGGGTTTTAATCCACGCCGAGGATCCCAGTAACAGAACAGCTAAAGAGATGATCCTAAATTAAAGTTTGAACTAAATATGAATCCATATTTGGAACAATGACATTAGACATAATCAGTTGTTTAAAATTTAATGCATTTATGAGGAGTCCTCATAGTGACTGTTGCTCATTAAGCACATCCGTTATTACTCTGTGTCACAGTGTACTGCAATATATTTTCTATGTGAGAATATAATGTGGCTGAGGTACGCTTAAAGCCCACTATCTGAACTCCTAATTGATAATGACCAAAGTTATGATTGTGTATTTGCAGAATACATATTCACAATGATAGCCAGTATTATTTCTATGGTCTGTGTAAAGTGTTTAAGTGAGTGTGAGCAACTTCCAGCTTAAATATTTCATGACATTGAGTCAGTGTGTTATATTTAGAGGTTAATAAGACCCGCAAACAATCTATTGATGATAACAACCATCTGGGAGTCCTGTCAAATCTCTGCATGTTAGTGTTGACACTGAGCTGTGAAATTTAGAGAGGAAGCAGAGGTCTGCTTCCCGTTAACCAAATGATTCAAGGACTAATGTTAGACACAGTCCTGGGCAGACTTCTCCCACTCCTCCTCATCGCTCTGTCATTTACATCAGCGTTCACGGGCGCATGCGGAAAAAGAAAAATGACAAATGAAATAATGCACCAAGAAAAACGAAGGCTTGATGAGATTTTTTTGGAAGTAGGCAGTAATCCCAGAAGGACTAAGGGCCCTCCATGAGGACATTTTTTAGTAAACGTCCTCAAAGCTTGAAGGATCAGATTGATAATTGTTACAGTCAAATTAATACTGTTTGGTCTCTCTTCTGTCTGTTTTTATACTGCATACGGAGCCTTGCAGGTGGCCCACTTATCGATACGTGTTTACATGGCCTCGCAGGTTAATGTCCTCTCAGCTGGAAGGTTGGTTAGCTCTCAGATGATCTACCTAACCTTATGTTACCTTGCTATTTTGGTGGCACTGCATGTTCACTGAAAGTCCTGATAATCATCTGGGTACACAAATAATTGTCTAAAGTGCGTGCCTGGTGACAGCTGCTTTTAACGTGAGCCTTTTTAAATATTGTGGCTATCTTGGGCCAAACTCGTCTGCTTCCATCTGTGTGTTGAAAAAAAAAATGCATCTGCATTTGGAAAACTAAGCTAATGAGGAAGGACACATATGCCTCCTGTTGTAACAACAAACAAACAGTCTCGACTGTTAATTAAGACTAAACAAATCAACACCCATTTCAGTTTTTCGCTGCATTTCTGTGTGGATTACATATTGTGGATTAATTACCAAACAATAGGCAGTGTAAAGTGCAAGTGGGTCACCCCGTGTTGACTTTCAGGAGACTGAAGACAGAGCGGCCAAATTTGGGAGGGAAAGGCGATAAGCTGCTTCTTTGCTGTTCGTCCCCTGGGCCTCTATTTATCATTCAATGTGAGAATTTCCTTGATGAAAGTCAAGGTTGTTTGTGCATGCTCTGTCTCGTTGGGATGCCTGTTTTTCCACCAGCAAGGTGAAAAGGTTGATTTTCCCCTCCAAAGAGATGCCTTGTTTGGAAAGTCCACGCTAGTTTCTTTTAATGAAGTCTCCAAAGGTCCTCATGATTTTTCCACTTCAGGGCTGTTTTTGTTTTGTACATTAGTGTGGGGGTGAAAATACAGATGTAGCTCATGTTTTTGTGGACTATAGCACTGCAAGCAAGTGAGTCTTCCTAATCCATTGGTCGTCTTGCTCATATATTCATGTGGTAAAGACATAGCAAAGAAGGTTATCACTTTATGTGAGCTGAAAGCATCCATTTAATGTGGCCTTTACAAAACATAAGAGTGGAAAAAAACAAAAAAAAAACCAACATGGCAACATTATGAAAGCATTCCTTTTCTTGAAAAGAAATCACATCAGTGTTATTCGGCTTTATGAAATAGAGACATTCAGAGTCTCTTAACATTAGGCTGAATGAGGCTGGATTGGAACAGCATAAACATGATGTTAGGGATTTTGTTCTTCTTTGAAAAAGCCACACATAATGTTTTCATAATGTCTTTTTTTCTCTCCGCATATTGCTGTCCATTTGTGAGGGTTCACAGCATTTTGTTTTAGGAGGAAGCTGACTGAGGAAATGGCAATGGGGTTCTGCAAAACCAGCTATTTGGTTTGATGTTTACCACACCTTGACATTCTCAATCTGTAGCAGGGGGCCTGTATTTACACATTTCTCCACAATCCTCCCATGCTGGCTGCGCTCAGATGGGAAAGGATACTGGGAATGGAAAAGAAATAGGAAGAAGGTTTCGGATGTCGGAATGGGAATGATATTGGTTTCTCTATTGGTGTGCCTCCTGGGTCAGTGGGGTTCTTGATGATACTGTAGAATAGCTTGTAGCAGCCAAGGGAGCTGTGAGCCTTGGTAGGTGTTAGGATGCACGTACACACAGACACACACAGCCTACAAACAGGGTGGGACGCACACACACTTGCTGTCAGAACACAAGCATTTATGCATAGGGAAAGGACGTGCACGCACACACACGCACACACACACACACACACACACACACACACACACACACACACACGCATAAATACACACACACAAATGCATGAGATTGCGCCTCGGCAGCCCCCTTTTATTGATCTTCCTCAGCATTTAAAATCTGGTCACTGCTGCCACAAAGGCTTTTTATTTTAGCTGCGCTGGCAAAGCTCGCTCCAAGCTAAGCCAGAATTTAAAATATTTAACTCCTACGTAACGGCATGAGAAATGACAAGGATAGAGGGGGGAAAACAAACAGGAGAGCAGTTTTTAGAGGCACAATAGCTATATGTGTATTTGTTCAGAGCTATGTTTTATGTAAGACACACTGATACCGATCGGTTCTTGCTGTCTCGACTGTGTTATCGCTGTAGTTCAGAATACAAATCTGCATATACAGCATCTTTCTCCTCCAAAGTTTCTCTTTGAATTAGAGGTATCCTCTGCTTCAATCCAGGGAAAGTTGGAGAAAGGAAACAGAAATGAACTTATCTTAGAACTGACCTGCGTGGCCTGACCTTGTTAGTGGCGCAGGCAGAAATGCGAGCAGTCATTGGATTAGTCATTACTGGACCAGGGACAAGCTGCTGTTTTTAGCATTTTAAGGTTAAAATAGGATGCTCATGTGTAGAGAGGCAACTCAACGATGTCTAATCCTCAGAAGCCCTATAGCACGCACTCTCAGAGCCACAGCTATCTCTTTCTTCAAGTATCGCCAGCCTCTCTTTCGCTGTTCTCCCAGCACACTAAACAAGGTATTAAAAAATAATTTCCCCTTTTTCTTCTTAGGAAATTGTCAGAGTGCTCAGTTAGTCCCAGGTGGTGTGGAGGAAATGATCTGACTCGCGCTGTTCTCGCTACCTTTCGAAATAATTTGTCTCGAAAAGGTCAAAGCACATTTCAGTGATTTCAGAATGATTCTACATCGTGGTGAAAATTTATGTTGCATTAACAACTTATTAAAAACATCACCAGGCAGCCAAATCACACGGGCTTCTTCATCCAGTTAAACCTGCTGCTGCTGCGCTGTTTTTGTTTTTCCGCTCGCCCCGCTTTGAAAGCCTAACCCTGCTCGGTCTGTGGCATTGTCCCGCTTTCCCCCCTCACTCCGTCTGTTTGTCTGTCTCCCTCTCCCTCTGTCTGTCTGTCTCTCTGTCTGTCTGTCTCTCTCTCTCTCTCCCGCTTGCGCTCTCTCTTTCTGAACGATGACACTGAGAGACAGCTGTAACGTGAGACGCCTCTCGATCCTGGCAGGGGCTTCGAAAGCTGAGGCAGAAGGGAGGGAGAGGGCCTTTATCTGAGACTGGGGGCACTGACCTCCTTCATTCCCCTTCTCCTTTTCTCCTCCTTTCTCTCCTCTGTCTCTGCATCTGCGAGCATACCCTATCCTCCCCCCACTAAACGAAGCCAATAGGACCGCACTTCTGGAAAAAAAAGTGTCTTCCCATAGCATAAACCTGATGAACAAAATGGCGTGTGCTCTTACTGGTTGTAGCATTTGAAGCTCTGATTTGGTTTACACTTAAAGCATCTCTCCATCTTCGATTTATTTTAGCTGTTAATGTTAAATAGAGAATACTGATGTCTGAGGTGACTTTTGATGAGTAAAAGGACATGTTCTCCGTGAGTGTGTGCGTGTGCTTTTGTGTTTAGTTGTAGATGGAAACAACCACACATCCCCTGGACTCTAGGCTATGGCTGCTAAATCCTCTGTGAGAGCTCCCGTGTGTAATCCAAACATTTAGAGCTAATTTAAGCATGCAGGCAGGAGCAGCATCCTTTAGGAAACAACAGCTCTCCCTCCCTCTCTCTCTCTCCCTCTCTCTCTTGCTCTTTCTCTTCATCCACCCCTCTGCGTGTGTGTGTCTGTGTGAGTGCGTGTGTGTGTATCACGCATGTGTTTGTGTGTGCGTGTCTTGTTGTCGCTGGAGGGAAATGAAAGCACTCAATCACTCACCTGTCAGAGTACTTCAAAATCTGTCCGCAACACACACAGACACCGACGCAAACGTACACACATGGACACACATGGACACATATGTGCATACACACTTACCCCTGAGGGTTTGACAGGACTGGCCCTTTATTGACTCCCTTGATCAAGGAGACAGCAGATCCATTTAATAGAAGCTCCACACTCGCACACACAGGCACTGAAATCAAAGTGGATTCACATCTGCTCTCCGCACAGCTTCACTGTATCCGTTTCCTCTTCTACAGCCATGCTGGTAGTCATTTAAAAATTGTGGCTTCATTGGGGATTGAATTGAATTCTCAAAAGCCAACACTAAAAGACAACGTTCATTTTTTTGATCAGAGGGGAGGGCAACCATTTTCTTATCATTGCTGTCGAGGCAAGAAATCAGCTCTGATTGGCCTTTTTGACACATCTTGGGTTATTGTGTGGACTGTAATCATGTCATGATACAAGCCCAAGCCGGGTTAGAGGCACTGCTCTGTTGGCCCTGGCCCCTGTGCTCCCCAGTTGGCCGTGTTTTGTGCTGAGTGTTTTGGAAGGCCAGTTAGCCAAGAGGGTGCTGGGAGGAGATGTGACAGCTGTGTTGGTCACGGCTACTCTGACCTTCACACGTCATCTTGATGGATCATCAGGCCTGTAACGATATGCTGAACCTGTTGTGCAGGCCTGATTATCCGCTGGTGATGATCTGGTCGTATACTGTACTGATACTGATATCACAATTGCGACGGTGGACAGTCACCGGCGAGCGCAGGATGACTTGCGTATCTGACTTAGATTTATCTCACGAGAAGCGAGAAAATAGAAGTGGATTGCCTAATGCAGCAATGGGCTCCCTGCCATTTTATAGGAAAGTTATCAGGGCAACAGAAAAACATGCGTACATGCACAAATGAGAAGTCAGAGAAGTGCACAATCAAGCCTGGTATTTCCTATATATATATATATATATATATATACACGCTACCTCTCATAAATGGATCGCACTAATGTTCGGAGCTTTTCACCAGTCTCAAAGCGCTCTTTTTTTCCTTGTGTGGTGTAACCCGTTCCCTTGAGATGGCACTTGCTCCATCAAGTCAAGGAAGAAACCATTTAGTGGAATGACAAACACACAGACACACATGCACACACACGCACTCACACACGCAGCACCGAGAGGCTGGGCGGATTTGAATTGCACTTAGACAAATGTTTCTCACAAGTTCTTTATGCCTCCATTCGTGCCCTTTCTTTATCCTGAACATACACTTACTCACATACAAAAGTACTTGCATAGATATTCCATTTTGTCAGCTTTCAGCCTCAGATCATGTAACGATAAAAGATGCTGCCCCGCAGTTAAACACTGCCAGTAAATCATAGGGCAAAGAAAGCTGGGAGAAGCACTTATTTTTAAGCAGCATGAGAGACCACACTGAGGGGGGTGAGGGGGGTTGGGGGAGGGGGGGGTGAGACAGATAGGGTAAGACACGCAGAGAGAGAAAGAGAGGGAGAGACAGAAAGAGAGAGAGAGAGGGGGGAAGAGAGAGGTTCTTTGTGCACTGTGTACTGGCATTGTGTGTGATGAAGAGATGAATCACTGCTATTTAGGGATTGGTTTCCTGCAACTGATTGTGTGACGACTCGGTGGCGGACAGACTGTCAAGACTTGCCTGTTTTGTTCTGGGGGCTTCAGGAAAATGTCTGCGGCCAAGTCTCACTCGCTCACTCCCACAGGGCCCGGTGTGCCAGAGATCAGCAGAGACAACAGAGACAAACACCTCACCAGTGTCGCTCCTCTAACAAGACATCAAATATTAAAAAGAAAGGGATTTTAGGCCAATCTCAATATGTATAGTTTCAGAGGACACTTGTTTTCCACGCCTGAATGCCAACAGAGTTTTTTGTAAACTAACAAAAAAGGGAAACTTCTGTAAAGCAAGGTAGAGTAGGCTCTTTCTTTCTTTCTTTCTTTCTTTCTTTCTTTCTTTCTTTCTTTCTTTCTTTCTTTCTCTTTCTCTCTCTCTCTCTCTCTCTATCTCTCTCTCTCTCTTTTTTCCCTTTATCTTTTTCTCTCTTTATCTCCGTAGCTCTCTTTATGTGGCCAGTAGAAAAGGACGACCCCAGTATTTAACCCTGTGCAGATGCCTGAGAGCTGCTGCATGAATCCCAAAGTAAAGTCAACATCTGTTTGGCTGAGGCAGCGGGGGCAGATTAGGGAAACCAAACAAGACAATTCAGACAGACGTCATAACAGTTCGGCAGTTTACTGTCCATGTGCAAGCATGCCTGCAGAGTAAATGCAGGTAATTATAAGTTTGCAGATAGCTCCTTTTTCCCCCCGTTCTCGTTTCCCTTTTAAGTTAATTTGATGGAAATGAATACATATCATGGCCATTATTATTATTATTAAAAGTTGACATTGGCATTGTTCCTCAAAACAAAGTGTCACTAATACCTCATATAACTTGGGGCAGTAATTTGTTGGATTGCCTTGATATGGACTTTAAAACAGTTTAACGCTATGTTCAGAAATGTAATTACAGTACATGGATTCCTCCCCTTTTAGGGAATGTTCTTCTGCATGAGCGGTTATTTAATTACTTTTCACAATATTTCTGCTACATTGTGTAATCGTAAAGAGTTTCTTGTCGTATATGTTTCACAAAGATTTGGTTGTTGACTTACTCAACATCGAGTGTAATTATTCATTAGCTGAGACCTTTTTAATTTTGTTGTATTCTCGGTGTTGAGTGTTTGTCTGTTTGTAAGTAAATATCTTAATATTTTGATGAGTGTGTTCAACAAAAGATGTTTAAATGGAATCACAAACTGACAATATTTGGAGGGAAACTGCAGCTGAAAAGGCTTCAGGTTCTAAGGCTTAGGAAAGAAGTGTGTTTTGTGATATTTTATCCATCTGCTATTGATGTAAAACTGGAAAGATCTTACAGCAAAATGGGGTTAATAGACTAACAGCCTGATTCCCAGTCAGGCAAATGATGGCAGACAGCACTGGCTTTCTTATCCAGTGTAATTCACCTGCTTCGTGGCTGGCAAATCATTTTTCTGTGCTGAAGTCCTGTGAGCAGAGATCCTTTAATCATCCACTAATAGGCCTTTATGAAAAAGCTGAAGATGAATTCAGCCTACCTGGCTCTCTGTTATCATTATCACTGCGATGAGTTATCAAAGTATTTGTGTGTGCTTGTAGTCTGTGCTCGTGTGTGTGTGTGTGTGTGTGTGTGTGTGTGTGTGTGTGTGTGTGTGTGTGTGTGTGTGTGTGTGTGTGT
>JAUESF010000001.1:19082245-19094002 GCA_032274765.1 Malacoctenus tetranemus | reverse complement strand
ACTATGCTGATGTTCTGCGATGCCGGTTCAGATATCCTAAAGAACGCAGGCGTCTTCGGCTGTTTGTGTCTGTCGGCTGCTGCCAACAGATACGAACAGCACAGATCTCAAAGCGTTTGTATCTGCCGACAGCTGCAGACCTCATTGTGGATTTCCACTTGGATCATCAGTGCAGTCTGTCATATTACTGAGGCGTCTTCCACAGTGCGGAGTTTGGGTGTGCAAAAGTCCTGCTCCCTGTTATATAATACACGATGTCAAACTGAAACACAACCATACAAAATATGCCTTCTGTTAAAACAACCATTGCTATATATAAAAAAATGTCTGAAATATTTATTTAGAGATCAAACAACATGTTTCACACTGCGTGGAGCTGAACAGCACCTTCATACTTTGTCAGATGTCCGAACTTTGCAGCAGCTCGTGCTCTAAAATCTTTCCCTGAAAAGTGCTTCGTCAGTGTAGCTCGTGTTCCTGTTTGCTCTCATATCCAGTGTTCACTGCCGCTATCGAGGACGTCCCACAAATTGCACTGTCCACAGTTTTCTACAAGTCGTTTATTGTATTAGCTTGATTAAATGTCAGCTAAGTTTTCATTTTATTGTGAAAGGACGAGACTTTTTATCCTTTCGTACACACTCTAAAGCTTAAGCAACATTTTCTGGGTTACACTGTAAAAGATGCAAATGTAGAAATGTAGTCCTTCATTAATATTTTATTCTACCACAATGATTTTGCGGTAACATCCTGCAATCCATCGTAAAACTCTGGAGAGGATATTCGACAGCTATGGACATAAAGCAACGGAATAAGACTCTTAAAGAATTGTATGTTTTGTTTTGTATCCTACATTCTGTAAATGCTCTGTTCATAGTAAACCAGTAAACACTTCATATGAATATGTTCTCTGCTATGCAAAAATAAATAACATACTGTGAATATTGAAGCGATCAAGTCGATGTCTTTTTTTCGATTAGGACGAGAAGTGTCGTACAGTGACGTCTTTTTTTTTTATCAAATGTACCAAGAAAATGAATCTCAAGTACACAAAGTAATTCTCTTCTGAAGCCTGTAATGCTGACAGATAACCACTCACAGGGAAATATATAATCTGCAAATATAGTGTACACCGTACAAATATAAATGTTCTTCAAAAGACACTTGACAATAGAAATGGTCATTTTCTGCAACTGATAGCGTGGGGTTTCGTATATTCGTGCACAAAGCTTTCTCTGACTCTATATTTTATAGAATAAATTAAAAGTTGAGACAGTTTTACTACTCTTTTTTTTCAATTCCTACTTAAGGTATGTCTGGTTCTCTTGAATACACTAGTGTAGCTGTATACATGTAAGCAAAAGCATAGTAGCCTGAGTTGAACACTGGTTCTAGATTGTAAATGCAGTGCAGCAGCATAAATCTACAGAGCAGGCTCAGGGAAGGGAGCCGCTCTGGCACCAGTCTCCCTTGCTACCTTATGTGGGACAAAGCTTGTTGAGAAACAGCCTGTATCTGTGCTCGGAGAAGCTAAATTCAGACGTTGGACTCTATAAAGGAGCGCTTGGGTTTGATGGGAGCCATGTGCAGGGCCGGGTTGTCCCTGGTCAGGCTGGCCTGCCGGTGCCTCCCGTCGGGGAAGCGCAGCTGGGAGGAGGCGCTGCCCCGGGCCTCTCGCTGGTGAAGGCGCTCCCCGAACTCGCGGCCCTGCTGCTGCTGGCTGCTGCTCTGGCTGACGGAGAGCTGCTCCTGGAACGAGGCGCGTTTGAACTCATTGTTCAGCCCTTGGAACTCCATGACTGACATACTGAAGCTCTCCACCCCTCCTCCTCCTCCTCCTCCTCCCCCTCCTCCTCCCCCCTGTCGGCCCAGGCCGGAGGTCTGCTGGCCCTGGACTCGCACTGCTTTGTCCATGACCCCCATGAAGGGCCGGGGCTTGAGCTCGGGTTTTGTTTTGAAGCTGCCACTGCTCTTGATGGGGCACGGGGCTTCTGGGGCTGGGGGCCTGCCTCCGTCGGAAAGGTTCCCGCTGGAGGCCTGGCTGGAGCTGGAGCCCCTGGAGCCAGCTGTTCCGCCTCCCCCGCCCTCCCTCCTGACCTCCATACCGGAGCCAAGAGCGAGAGCCAGGCTGTCCAGGGCCGCCGAGTGGGTGGAGAGTCTGTCGGAGCCCCTGGAGAAA
This sequence comes from Malacoctenus tetranemus, assembly GCA_032274765.1. NCBI lineage: Eukaryota > Metazoa > Chordata > Actinopteri > Blenniiformes > Labrisomidae > Malacoctenus > Malacoctenus tetranemus. The sequence goes on along the minus strand of JAUESF010000001.1, from coordinate 19,091,823 downwards.
CTGGAGGAGCGAGGCTGGTACATCTGCAGGGGTCCAGGTGGGGAGGAGCTGTTGGGCGACATGGGGTGGTAGTGCTCCGTGGGGCTGTGCCTGGAGTGCTCATTGGCTGAGCCGGGGCCAATGTCAATGCCCACGACTGGTGCGGGCCGCAGGGAGGTGGAGATGTGCCTGCCTGGCAGAGGACTAGAGGGGCCGCACAGAGAGAGGGGCCTGCCCCCGACTCTGCTCCCTGATTGGAGGGAGTGGCAGTGATGATGAGTCCTCGTGCCCTGATTCTGGGTCTGCCTGCCGATGGCAGGAACTGGCTCGGGCATGTCCACAAACAGCTGGTTCTGAACATAATCCTCTTGAGGGAAACATGGCGACTGATCAGCCAAACCGAAGGCCACGCCCCCGGGGAGAGTCCTGTTCGGAGCGTACGGATTCAGAGGCCAGAAGTCCGGGCTTTTCAAGCACTGCAGGCTCACCTCCTCCTCGTCCTCCTCCTTCTCCTCCTCGTCCTTCTCGTCGTCGGCCTGCTCCGCCGGGGTCGGCCTCTCCAGGCTTCCCTGCGAAAAGACGTCCGTCTCCTCGTCTCCTGCGGTCTGGTAGTGGTGGGCGTGCGGGTCCCTGCTGTGGCCTTGCGCCGCGTTGACGCTGGACGCCTTCTGATGATGTTTGCATTCCTCCTCGACGCGTGCCAGCAGGCGCCGGATCTCCCGGTTGGACGGGGAGAGTCGTGCTGCCTCGTGGAGGTCTGCCAGCGCTGCAGCAAACTGCCTGGGGAGGACCGAGAACGCCAACAAAGGAACTTTAAAAAGACCAAACATGTTCAGCGCGTCCCAGCGCATTGCTCATTCTCACCAGAGTTCCTTTCCTCTGAGCAACAAACCATCCTGCCTTCAGACCGTATACCTCATCTAATATTGTTGTACCTGCTGCTCCTCTTGGCGCGTGCTCTGGCATAATAGGCTTCATAAGACCTGGGCTTGAGTTCCAGGGCTTTTGTTGCAAACTCCTCAGCGATGCCAAAATCCTGTATTTTCCAGACACACACAAAAAAAGGGAAAAGTTTCAGCTGAGTAACAAACAAACCTCCTGTATGATCAGCTGTGTGCTTAACTCGCTGGCTGGAGACTTGTTTGTTTTCGCGCGAAATAATTTGAGGCCGCTCCAATGGAAACGCTGTTTTGTTTGCAACTTTGTTATATTGATCCCGGAGATCGAAGCGCGCCTAATGAAAGGGAACTCATATGGCGATCATTTTTATCGAGCCGGAGTGGAGAGCGAGCGCCGAGCGGGGCGGGCCGAGAGCTGCCGGGGCTTTTTCTGCTGGGTTTTTTTTTTCCCGTGCTCTCATCATCACTCTGAGGTGAATATTTAATGATGCCAACACATTGTGAGTCTGTCCTTGAGACAAAATGGCAGCCCTGAATGTGAGATTGTGAACATTGCTGCTGAATGTTTAATGACGGTATCATGTAGTCTCCCAACTGGCCCTTCCTGCCTGCATTCTGCTCTAATACGTGGCTTTAGCTAGCCCACTTGTGCGTCCACTGTAAATAAGCCCTCCTGTAGAGATACAGAGAAAGGAGAGTGTGTGTTTGTCCTGCCAGAGCGAGAGAGAGAGAGGGAGGGAGAGAGGGAGGGAGAGAGAGGCAGGGAGAGAGTGACCTTATCACATCACATTATCTGCTCCATTATTCATTGGCCACACTGACCCTAAGGATGGCATTTTTACACAGTCTGTTAGGACGTCTGTCATCACCGGAGTAGGTTCCAGATCTGGCTGCAGGCCACACACATCTATCTGCGCACCAACAGCACGCGGTTATTCATTATGTCACCACCTGCTCGCAGGTCCTACGTCTACGTTGTGTTTACCGGGGAGGACGCGGAATCGGATGTGAAAAGCAGAGGTATTTTTGTAAGTGCCGACTTTATGGTCTTATGTTGATGCGGATGAATTATATATCTGGCAGGACGGTCGGCCTCGCCTTGCCAGACCTCCTGCCCATTCCCCGAGCGCCTAATAAACCTGCCGCTGTTAAATTGTGCATGAGTGGCTTTGATCCAGCTGTGGACCTTACGTTGGTTTTCCTGCGGCAGCGGGACAGGTTGAGATAGAGCGAGACCCGCAGGTCCTTCAGGCCTTTCAGCTCCTCCCCCTGGCCCTCGCGAGGCAGCTTCCTCAGGGCGTACTGGTATCGCTGGCCTGCCTCCTTCATGCGTCCCTTCTGAGGCGTACGCAGAAAAAGCAGGGGTTAGTTCCGACATCATCCAAGGTCCCCCCCCCCTCGCCCAGCAACACATTGTGAATTCATGGCATCGCACCTTATAGAGCATGTTCCCTTCCTCCATCAGCTTCTGCAGCAGGATGAGGAGGATGTCCGGTTTGGAGGAAGCCATGGCCCACGTAGCATGACCTGAACGGGGGGGACAAACACTTGTCTTTACCATTAGCCGTCTCGCCTTGTCTCTCTCACTTTGTGTCGGACATAAATCAGGTACCTGATCGATCGTGGGGAGCCGTCCTGTAGCCTGGCGGTTGATGGAGGAGTGAGGCGAGAACGGAGGGAGGGAGGGGGGAGAGGAGAAAAATGGAGTGAGAGAAGTGAAACAGCGGGCGCTGCAGAAAAGTGTAGCAACATGCTGTATTTCTGTGAAATTGGCCGATTGGATCCATCTTTCTCTTTGAGGAGACGTTCATCGATTGCGATTCATCAGATATAAATACAAACACCCTCCTGGGTGCGACGTGTCCACTGATCTTTATGCTCATTTTCGAGGTCTGAGCTGCAGTTTTTTAAGCCCTTAAACTGCGACATATCACACAAAGCAGTCCTAAGTGTAGGATTCCCAAAAGCCATTGGGATTCCCAGCAGGCGTGTGGCGGTGCGTGTGCAGGACTCGTACCCATCTTGGATCCCTTCTTGAGCAGAGAGGCCACCAGGGCCGGGTTCTGGCAGCCGCCCGCCCGCTCTGAACCTCGGCTCGTGCTGTTGTCCGGTCTCTCCAGCACGGCGCCGTGCTCCACCAAGCAGTGCACCTGCCCCACAGCGAGGGGGGGGGGGTGACAGTAAACAACAAAGAATTTGAGACAGTTTGAGGCTGTGGTGCTTTAGCACGACGCACAATGTTTTCAGCTGTTTTCACTGCAGTGATCGCTGAGACTGTCGGCTGTCAGAGTCGTTTTCCTGCTAAACTGAATCACAGTCAAATGTCTTTGTGCAAGACTTTACATGAACTGTTGCTGATGTTTGACATTGTGTACTTCACAGAAAATGACTCTAATTACTTCAGTGATTTTAATCTATTCAGCATTCGTCAAATGAGGGAAAGCATTCATACTAGCATAAAGAACGATACAGCACATTCCGACAATAAATAAGTTATTTGGGTTGTTGATTCAGGTGTGATTTACTGGATAGATTTTCTGCATTTGGTGTTGTGTGTATAAATGTCATACTACATAAACATGCAGTGCTGAGATTTCTTTCGTTGTTTTTGTTGAGTTTGTTTTGGGACAAATTATCACACTGTGTAAAATTCTGTTTTCTTAAAGTCCAACAAATTGTAAGTGCTTAAAAGCTTTTCTTTCTAACTGATCACTATAATCAACAGGAACTGCAATCCCACCGTGTCCGCGTCTCCGTTGAGGGCGGCAAGGTCGAGCGGGGTGCGTCCCTGCCTGTCTGGGTGGTTGACGTCTGCGCCCGCCTCCACCAGGAGCTGCACGGCTCCTTTCTGGCCCTTCATGCAGGCCCAGCTCAGCGCCGTCAGCCCGTCCTGGTCGGCGGTGGACACAGAAGCACCTGCGAGCGCCGCAAACGCAAACCAGTCCTCTCAAATTCACGCGCGATCTCAGGACGCACGCGCGAGTCGGCCAGGTGAGGGCGGAGTCGTTCACCTTTCGACAGCAGCAGCTCCACGGTGCCCGCGTGTCCCTCAGCAGCAGCCAACATCAGGGCGGAGCGAGCCTGCTTGTCACTGACACCGAGGTCGGCCCCGTGTTTCAGCAGCAGCTCCACGACCTGACAAAGGAGGTGGAGTTAAATGGAAACACAGAGCTGGCGAGGACGGGAGAAACCCCCCCCCCGGACTCCTCCGCACCTGTGCGTGTCCGTGTTTGGAGGCGCCGAGCAGCGGGGCCATCCCTCTGCGGTTGGGTATCTCCGGCCCCGCCCCCAGCTCCAGGAGGAAGGCGCACGTCTCCAGCCTCCCTCTCCCGGCTGCCGCGCTCAGCCCTGACAGAAGGTCGGCATGGCGATGAGGCGACGAGGCGGGGAAGAATATGTAATTGGCACATTTAGGAGAGAAGCGAAAGCGGCAGTGAGCAACGGAAAAAAAAACAATGTGGCGATTTCTATAATCAGGCTGATGCCAGCACAGGTGCTGAGCGTCTCCTCGGAAATTTCCAGGTTTATCTGGTGAACTGCGTTTCAATTCGGAGCGCGATGTCTTAGAAACACTACAGAAAACAATTACTCAGAGATTTGCACCGTCTCTGCTTGTTTTCCCTTCAACAACATCAAAAAGGTTATTTTCAGTCATGACTAAAGATGAGATAACTCGCCCCCCCCCTCCCCTCCCCCCTCCCCCCTCCCCCGCCCAACCAGCCGGTGTTATTTTGACAAACGACGGGCACGGGTCCCTTTTTATTTTAGAGTGCGAGTCCTCTGGCTAAATGAGCAGTTGAGGATGGAGGCAAGATATCGACGCTCCTCTGTGACCTCCAAGTGTCCTTGACAGGCGACAGCGTGCTTCCTGCGTCCACACGCTCCGGTGAACAAACCAGCTGCGTGGCGGCGCTTCCTTTTAAAGAGTTGCTGTCACTCGATGCAAAGAGGAGACGCGGAGACGCGGCGCAGCCGTCGCAGTTGGAGCTGAACTGGAGCAGCTGCAGTGGAGGGGAGCGAAGCTGCTGCTTCACATCCCTCAGACGCAGTCATTAGACTTTGACGTCTCTCCTTGTCAGGTCCTTTTCATCTGTGCTAATGGACTTTAATCTGATAATAGTGACACTTAACATTAATATAAAACAAAGCCAGGGCTGTATACATACAAAGGTGAGCGTTTCGGAGGGCGTTTCAGGCCCCCCACTGTTTCCGTCTCGGGGCCGCAGGGCACTGTGTAATAGCATTACAGCGTAATGGCGCTGGAGGCCCAGATACAGGCTTCATCTAACATGCTTTCAGGAAATGGACTTAACAGAATTCTGCTCGCAGAAAGCTGCACTATCGCATCTGCGATAGAGGTAAAAGTCCCGCAATTGAATAACAGCTGCTTTCAGATGCTTCAAATGCAGATATTCTGTGTGATAAATGTGATGCATCTCTGTCCAAAACAACAACAACAACATCAGATAACCTTTTAGATATCAACCATCTTAAAATCCTCATGCTGATGGCTTGTTGTACGACTGATCTCCTGCAGCTCCACTCTGTGCGTGCATGTACAAGTCAGGTAGTAGTCTGATATGTATTCGTTGCACAGAGCCACAATGTGGCAGAAACGCAACGCTGAAGCCCCGGAGCGTGACTTCAGAACCCCGCTGACGGACAGAAAGAGGTGAGAAAGCTAAATTTATCTGACTGATAGGAGAAATGCACCCGTTTCTCCCCAGAGTGAGTCGTGAGCGTCCATCTGCACTGCCAGCTGTTCGTCTTTCAAGTCCAGCAAGCTTTTCACCACCTGCAGGAAAAACACAGTTTTACAGTTCTCCGTTGCTGGCTCCGCTGTGCACAAAACAGACCAAAGCATTCGCAGACCCCGGCCGCGGAGAAATAACAAACATCTAATAAATCCTCCGCGTCGGCCAAGGACAGACACAATGCTCTACATAAAGATGCATTTCAGCTGTAGAGAGAGAGAGAGAAATGGTGTCTTTGTGAGGACCTTGCTGCGGCGCCTACCTGCGTGTGTCCCACGCTCGCTGCAGCAGTGACGGCCTGCTGCGCCGCCTGTGTTTTCCCGGTCACAGTCTCGCTGCCGTGGTGCTGCTGCGGGTCAGTGGGAGCCTCCGCCCCCCAATCCTGGCCCAGCAAGGCGTGGAGGATCTCAGCGTGGCCCTTCAGCCCGGCGTGCACCAGCGCGCACTGGCCGTTCTTATCAGCGTGGCCCACCTGGCACAAGAAAAAGGGTGGGGGGGTGGGGGGGGTCACACGAGAAGGACTTACCGAGCCGGCCGTAATACAGTGGCCTAGATGGGCCTTGTTTATGTCATCTGTCGCCCAGAATAGACCCTGGAATCGTGGTGATGTAAAAACCAGGGCGGTTCAGGATGTTACTGGTGTAGCGTTCAGTCACAGATTAAAATCTGATTCGGCCACGGCAGTTACTGCCGGTTGCGCCCCCCCCCCCACCCACCGCGACACTGACCTTGGCTCCTTTTTTGCAGAGCAGGACGACGATGTCGGCGTGGCCCGCGGCGGCGGCCAGACAGAGGGGCGTCATGCCGCTGTCGGTGGTCCCGTCCACGGGCGCGCCCATCTCCAACAGCAGAGCCACCATTTCCACGTGTCCCAGGTGGGCGTGCACGGACAGGATGGGGGCGTGGCCGATCACCTCCGTGGACCAGGTCACGCTGGCGCCTCCCAGCATCAAGAGACGACTCACCTGCGGGAGGAACCGGAAAGCAAACGTCGGTGTGAAACACGCGCGCGCGGGGGGAATTGGACCTTTTTTTTTTCATTCAGAGCAGCGTGAGTCACCTTGATGTTCGGTGTGTAGAGGTTCCTCAGGGAGGCCAGCGCAGCGGACAGGCTGTCTGTGCTGCAGTTTACCCACATGGCCTGAAGAACGCTGGAGGACACGCCTGTCTTCTTACTCAAACCCTGCGAAAAAACACACACCAGAGAAACACGGACAGACGACAGGAGACAGAGCGAAAGAGATTACACTTCCCTTTGGATGGAATCAGCGCTGCCGAGTTTTGAATTGTGTCCCAGGAGTAAATCAGCATGTACAGAGTGCGAGCCACGCGTGCAAGCAGCACAGCATTCACAGTGGGCGTTTATGTACATGTATACGAGTGCTGCTAATGTGTGTGGGTGACGACAGGAACCAAGGTTCACTCTTAGTCGCGCGTCTTTCTGTGTTTCTGTGCAGTGTTTCGCTGAAGGATTTTGTTTATGCAAAGCTTTTTTTTTTAATTAGGAGAAAAATTCAGTACAATCAGTTCCAATCGCAAACCCCGTGGTGCCGCCGATCTGAGGCGCAGAAAGACATCATGTACTCACAAAGAAGAGCTGCATGGTTCCTGTCGAACCGCTTCAAAGGCGCAAAAAGCACTTTGGAAAATATTTAGGGAAAAAGACCTTTTAACTGCGGTGATTGTGTCTCACTGACACCGGCGGGGCGGCTGCTGCATTGTTCTCAAGCTAAGCTGAAAGCTCGCTCCTTTTATTTGAGTTGGGCGAGTTTGAGAGAACAAACCCTGCTGATCTCTTTCATTTGATATTACAGTGAAGCCAACCACTGGTGGATACACAGAGTCTCGCTGACAGATTGGATCAGAAAAGCATCTTTCAATCGCTCTATATTCAATTTTAATTATATTAAAAAACACAAATTATCATGAAAAAATTAGAAACCAAAAACTAAGTTTTACTCGTGAATAAAACATTTTGGGGTTCGTCCAAACGTGCCCAAGATCCAAACTTCCTTATTTTCATTTCTTGAGTTAATTGAATATCGGCAGCAGGATTTACGTTTACGTGCGGCTCAGGGGGAAACGATGCTGCGCGTACAACAGGTGGCATGAGCAGTAACATCATTACGGGTTCCATAATTATAAATTATTCCCTGCATGGAGGGCAGAATTGACAGGACGTGGGCTCTCTTTGGGTCAGCGGAGGCTCAGGTGGTGGGGTGAGTCATGCTGCAATCCCCCCCTTCTCCCCTCGTCAATGTAGCAATTAATCCTCGGGCGAGACGCTGAGCCTCATTTTGCGCCTGATGGAGGGCGAGCACTTTGCAAAGCAGCACAATCACCATCGGCACGAGTGTGAATTACAGTATGAGCGGGCCTCCGACTGCTGGAGCAACAGAAATACACCCAGTAAATGAGGTGTTTTCACTTCACACATTCTATTCAAACACGGTTTTAACTACACAAAAGCATTTTAATTGTACATTATTTCTGTTGAGATACTTTAAAAATTGACACTTTGTGACTGAACACAGTTTTATTGATGACGTGAAGTTTCTCAATCTGTAAATATTTACTTGCTTTATTTTCCTATAGATTTTCCAGCTTTGTTGGACATTCGCCATCTTTACGTACATGTACAGTGAACAAACTGATGATCGGGAGCTCCTGATGGAATAGTTCTATGTATTCAATACAAATCAATGTAATGAATGTAAATGTATTCATGCAATATCGACAAAATAATGAATGCAAGAGGTGCCACACTCGCTGACACTTAATTTAACTTAATTCAGCTTTCAAAGTAAGAGCCTCTCACTGTCATTACCTGCCTATGAATCAGTTACTATTTTTTGAATCTTTATTTTGAAAGTACAACATATCAGAGAGAAACTTTCCTGCTTGGTGGGAAGCAAACTGTGTTTGGCATGAGTGGGTTTTTTCATGTTTTTCTGACACAAAAGAATAAGAAATCATTTATCGAACTCTGAATTTACTGAAACAACTAAGTGCTAATTTTTTTGGAATGACTCTGACTTTGCACAACATCATGGCAGAACGTGCAGAGGCTTCAAACTCAGTGTTACCTTGAATATGTGAGCCTTGAGGATGTGGTGTCCCAGCTCCATCGTTTGCTGCCGGTTCAACTTGCCCTCCTGCCTGGAGAACATGAAGGCCAGTAGCGCGTGGCCGCTCCTGCAGACAAGCACCCCAGAGTTTCTCTTCAGTCACTTAAATCCCCCCCCCAACAGCGGGTCTGTTTTGTGAGGTTCGGTAAACTTTTCTAGTGGCGCCTCCTCTGGCCTCACCGTGGGTCACACAGGAAGTCGTTGCTTTCTCCATCAGCTCTCCAGACCAGCCACTCTCTGAAGGACGGATGACACAGCATCCGTGTGCCATCTCTGCGTCTGACCTACAAACACAGAAGAATGTGGACGATTCTAACACAGGAGTTCGCCTTTTTGTCAACATTCGGTTTCACTTTTGAATGCTTGTAAGTTTGATGTATTCACTCCACAGAAAACCAAAGATTTCGACCAAACAACAGCTTGAGTCAGCACAGACTCGTGCATCCAGTTATAACCAAGAGTTCTTACCATGAACCCAGCCAGACTGTCTAATCTCTGCTGGACGTCCTTCCACTCCAGCTCCCCCCTCACACTGCCTGCATTCAGCGCCCTGAACATTTGTTCGTCAGTCAGCGGGTGCAGAGATGCCAGTGCCACATTTAGCACCGGAAGGACCCTCTCAAAGACCTCTTTCTCCGGGAAGCTCACGCGACACATCAGCAGGTACACCTAGAGGAGAGCGCAAGTGGTCAGGCGATCTGCAGCAGCCGATAAGAAACGATCGATGGAACGTTAACGAGCAACAAGTCACGCTGATGGTGTTTTCACACCTCGGTCATGTTCGCTCGCTGTCAGCGATGAACGTGTCCATGTCATTC
>JAUESF010000001.1:19071188-19082145 GCA_032274765.1 Malacoctenus tetranemus | reverse complement strand
GCTGTCCTAATTTAACTGTTCATTATATAACCACAAAATGTGCCTGCCTTTCACTTCAGTCGCTGTAAACTATTTTTGGGGAGTCTGTAAAAACTTTTTGATCATGTCGGTTTCATCTTTTGTGGAGCTGAGCTGCCACGTGGCTTCACTCCGCTCCCTCACTTTCATTTGCACAGGAAAACATCCTCCAACGATATGTTGTCGAGCGTTCACCTCGACTTTCCCTTTCTCAACAAAACGCAGATCGCTTCACCCTCACTGAAGATTTCGCCGCAGCCAGCACACGACGCTGACTGACAAGTGTGAAGTGCCTGACTGTGAATCTGACCAGATGAGGAGGAGGAAGAGGAGGAGGAGGAAGAAGAGGAGGACGAGGAGGAGGGCGGGTCCAAAAATACACTGAAGGTGAAAATCTGCCTTTCAAAATACGGGAGAATAATCACTGTTGTTCATGATGTTTGTCGAGGGGATTCAGTTCAACGCCACTGACTGAACATCTGCGGTTTGCAACCCTTCCTGTCAAACACAATCAAACACGCAGCAACACTTTGAGTGGCAGGTGCTGAATGTTTCCATTATATATTCATTGCATTTTGACACCTAAACAATCTATGCATTACTTTCTGAAGATGTGAATATTAATGTGTCTCTGCGACGCTCTCTCACAATGCTGACAGACAGATTTTCTTCATTTGGTTCGATTAATGTGTTTTTGTGCGAGACATCAGCCGTGGAACGGGCATTTTTAAAAAAGCAAAAATAATCTCTCTCAGTCTCTGCTCCTTCTTTAGCTTCCGATGTAAACTCCACTGCTCTGTTTTCAATAACAAAACCATTTCAGCAGCTTGTCCAAACGTCTCCATCTTATTTTCAGAAGACTCACACCTGAGAACCCCCTCGCAGTGTGTTGTGAGGAATCGTCTGCGCGTTTCTTGGAGCCGTTTTAATTCAGCCGGTTTATTTCTCGTCACTGTTTAAACATCTCTGCTTGTTAGCATCCACATTTCCCACCCTCTCATTTGCAACACACGACGGTGATGTTGGATAAACACGGCTCGCTGTATAATGGGAGAACTCGATGAGGCTCGCGTTGCTGCACATCTGCGGTTTGCAACCTTTGCGGTCAGACATGATTGAACACGTTGAACGCAGTCGCGGTTTGTTTCAACAATGAAGACGATTGTTGATGAACGTGAATGCATCTACTAAACCGTCACTTCACCTACTTATTTCATGGAGACGCACCAATTTTAACCATTTCCGGCAACAACAACTATCAAACCTGTCATTTGTTAAAAAATACATCAGCAAAATTTCAAAATGAACTCTAATCTTTTCAACACTCTATCTGTGATTATCTGTAGCAGCTGTCTCTGTATGTCGGTTTTATAATTCATGCCCACATTAAATTCATTCCAGGTTAATTTAGTTTCCAGACGCCTCTGCTGATTGCACGTGTGTCTCCGGGAGGCTAAATACCCGTCGTTTGTTAGTCATCAGCCTGGCTCGACGTGACTGACCTCTGACAGGGAAACGGGCACGACCAGGTAATTTCCTCCTTTCAGGGCCAGGTGGCCTTTGTGGAACAGGTCCAGGGTCAGCTGAAGGTAGAGGATGGAGCCGTGGCTCCGTGTCGACAGATGGCTGCTAAACTTGCTGAGGAGCAGGGGGTCGGGGGCGGAGCCGGTCGGCGTGGTGACATTGGCGGCGACCTGGGCGCTGCCGCTGACCCGGTGGTGGATGTAATCGCTCAGGTCGGCTCCCAGGTCGCTGCTGTCCGGCAGGATGTCCAGAGAGATGCCAGAGAAAGGAAGAAGGGTGGTGATCTCCTGTAGAAGGGGCAAGATAATGACGGGGCGCGTATTCAATAAACGCCGCACAAACACTTTCATATTTAATGAAGTGTGGGGTTGCGTGACATTGCTGCATTAGCCGAGGACAAATTAGCAGCACCAAAATCAGGACCTATCCCTCAGATGCTGTTGCCTCTGACTCACGCAGAGCCATGGGATACAGTACAGTAAATAGTGTGACAATGACTCAAGCCCCAACATTGCTCACAGGCATCTCTCAGATTCACATTTCGGCTCAGCTCTCGCGATCCTCAACTGCTCGACACTGGCCAAAACCGGCGATGACTGATCGGGCAAAAAAAAAAAAGTTCATGTTACTGGAGCTCACTTCCTCATTAACGGGGACTGACATTTTGGTTCAACGAGGCGCGTTTGACTTGTGGTCCTGGACCGTGCTTCGCTTAACCCTTTCACGGCACTCCACAGTGAATTATCGAGGCTGTTACACAAATGTGAGCGCTTCCTGCTAAATTGCCGTCGAAGGGGAGCGCGTCGATTGGGATGCACGGGCACTGCATGAGTGGGATAATGGTTGCACTTTACATGTCAAAATTTTGACATTTAATGCTCGCTGACTTCGAATGCTTCACACACACACAAAAAAAAGAAAAGAAAAAATGACCCCGAATGTGTTTTGTGTATTCCCAAACACTAATCCAATTATGCAACCAGCTGGCTGGCTGTCAAACTCCAGACTCCCAGCAGACTCCCAGTAGTATTACCATCCATTCAGGACGTAATCCGTGCAGCATTTGGAGGCTTGGCTTTGGCACTGGACAGATGTGTCTGCTGTTTGGTGGGATTACCGGCCGGATTGAGGAAATACATCAGACTAGAGAGAGAGCGGGGGTGCCAAATGCTACAATGTCTCTACTGTGGCAGTAAAAGCACAACATCAAAGTGCACAGTGTGCCCAGGGAGTTAAAACAAAAGAAGCAGGTTTTAGCAATACCACCGAGTATTTGGGTAAAGCAAGGTGAGGTGAAGCTTAGAGGTTTAGTTCACCCAAAGTACACACTCTCCTCTTTTTCATTTCGAGAGTCGAGTGGCTGCTTGCTCTCCAAATTTATTCTGGTTTGGAGATTTCTTTCAGAGACTTCTGGTGCAGAAAGTAAATTACACACACAGCAGTCCATATCCCAATACAACAGGGAGGGTTGATGCCTTTTTATAGCATCCAAAGCTTTGAAAAGGTACACACTCAAAAGCAAACCTTCGATGCTTAAAGCAACAATACTGGTGCGGGCAGAGATTATTTAAGAGGAGCTCTTTTAATGAGTGTTTCTCATTAAACTGTGGGTATGAAAACTGCTACAGTCATTAATCGATTGGTCATTACCTGGAATGGCAGGCGCACAGTTGCAGTTTACAGCCATATTCATTTTGAATGCATTTTAAATCTTTCTATATTTTATAGGACCACTGCTGAATTTAATGCACTGGAGTGCAAATTAATTAAATGCAGAACAAGGGGAAAATGTGCTACATATGTGTAGAAGAGGAGAAGCTAACTAATGTGAGCAAGCCGACGGAGACAAACACAAAGAGTCCGAATGGGTTCAAAGATCCACTAAAGCTGAAGACCAACTGTGATCCAAAACACACAAAATTACTACCACTTTTGTCAACTTATTGCCCGACATTGCTGTGAATAAAATAAAAACAGAATGAGATAAAATGATTTCGCAAACAGCAGCAGTTTCCTGATATTTTAGTGGTGTAAGAACCATTCGATGAACACCGCGTGGCTTGATGCCGCTTGACACCAACGAACAAACTATTGTGGTGTTGCTTCGCCTCTCTGAGACGTACAGGTGTGCCGTGTTTCAGTGACGCCTCACTCACCACCAGGCCTGTTCTGACTGTGACCACCAACTTCAGCCAAGGTGGGAACCGGGATATGATTTTGGTAATGAAGGTGGCGATGGTGTCGCCGTAGTCTGGCTTGTGGAACTCAGCTTCGTTGAGACTGTCCACCAAAATGATGTAGTCGTCCTCCGGCAGCCTCCGCTCTGAACCACAAACGCACCAAACGAGACAACAAAACACAATTCATGGCGCAATAAAACACCACATATAACACTGGCGTGGAGAGAAACTAAGAAAAATACAGTGTGATGGTTTGTATCTTGGGAAAATGATGCACATCTGGAATTGTTAAAAAAAAAAAAACACCCAATAGTTGTTATTGATTAGATTCGCCTGAAAGGGGCCAGAGGCCGTTGATGCTTATTAGTTTGAAACAGAACATATCCATCACATTTCGCATCATCAGAGCTGTCAATGCGTCTGTGCACGCCCGGGAGGACTCCAACACTCACACTCACCAACACAAGGGCTCTTCATTTCTTTTTCTAACCTGCTTAATAGAGATGGAGTAGACAAAACACTCCTCTACTCAGACTGTGGAGGGCCCGGCCGTAATAACACATCAATCCAGCTGCCTGACTGTATCATGAGGAAAAAAACTGGGCTCTGCTCGTAACATCCACCGGCTCCCCGAGTAATCCTGTGACCTTGACGTCCGGTGGGACGCTGTGATTCACCAGGGCAAAAATAACACTCATCATCTCCCTATGTAAATGACCAAACATCTGCTTCACCCTCCACCGTGTTGCAAATCATTGACCTTAACTGGGGAGAATAATCTATGAGCCCATCACGGAGTCATTAATGGGATATTTTCACACAGGAGATTGCAACGAGCTCGCTAATTGGAAGACGAGGGAGGCAGGCAGTTTTCCACCTTAAAAGAGATCCTATTTTAAACTCTAAAAGGTCCTTAAATTTGAATATCACATTTGTCTCAAAGTGTGTGGGCACAGACTTCATTACCTTTGCGTAAGCTGGCTAAGGGCTCCAGGATGCCTTTTCGGAAGGCAGCGATGGGGTCTTGGACGCAGGAGCGCAAGCTGAGCGTGTTCTGGAGGTGGGGCTCTTGGACCAGCAGCTCCCTGTATGGGATGAGCTGCGGCGCCCGAGCCAGTAGGGCGGCGACACTGTGCACAAACTCTGGCACGAGGCAGGTGTACGTGTTGTCAGCCTGGCAGAAGTGGTACGCCACCACCTGAATAGACATGTCACAAAAAAATGGAAAATTGCAGTATTGCATAAAAGGCTTTTTTCAAATTAGACTGAACCCACACCCGCTCCAACACGCCTGGAAACTTTTCTACTTCAACCTGCTGCAAACCACCTTCTCTTAAAGGAGCCAGTGCACCTACAAAGCCAAAGAAATGTTACTTTACATCATTTTGGATGCAGAAGACGAGTCACTTCTTGAGGTTAAACTGTTTATTTCTCTCATTCCACACACCACAACTGCAGGAACTGCAGATCCAAGTGTATTCAAGCTGACAAGAGAGTAACAGGCTACAAATTGGATGATGACGAAGAAACACAACTACCTCCATACAAAAGTTAGGGAGGGCGAGTAACGAGGAAGGTTCGAATTTTCAGATTATACCTGAAATCAGCTTGTTTGTTTACATTTTAGCAAATCAAGCCGAATCGTGAAATGGCACGATCAAGGTCCTGTTTGCACAGCGGAGAAAACAACCACCTGCAAACTGAGGAAAAGTCAGCACCCGATTATTATTCATGCGGATACGAGCTTTTTTTTCCTGCCTTTGTTTCTTCCTGTGATTGGAAAACTCATTTGTATTGATGTCTTTCTTTGAGGTAAATTATGCAATCACTGTATCCCCCGTGCTCCTCTGATTGCAGCTGCATGTGTTGCCCTATTATGAATCTGAGAGGAAGCAGCGCTGTGTCTGGTACATTGTCAAGACGGGCTGACCAGTAAATTGGGGGAACGGTAAAATGATTATAGCACGAATTGAGATGGGTACTTTGTGGGCTTGCCAAGAAGAAAGATGGACAATCTCAAGATAAAGTGAAAAATGGGTTTATGCAAATGTAAAACTACATGAAATATATCAATAAAGCCTAAATCGGTGAGAGCGACAGCACTGTTTTTGCTTACTGAAGTCAACAGAAATGTCCCTCAGTCGGTTTCTCCTAAAACATAGTAGAAATACACAATATATAGAAACCAGATGTATTCAGGTTTGTTAAGCCTGGAGGTTCAAAACACAAATGACTTCTGGAGAAATGAAACCTACAACAACTAATAAATTGGATAGAAAATAAAAGAAACACTGACATAAAGAAAACTGCTTCACAGGAAGACAAATAGAAATTGACCTTGAACAGTATGTGGCTCCATCAGGCACAGCCAAGGCTCCGAGTGGGGCACATGTAACACGATCAATTATTTTACTTTTCAGAAAACATCCTCACCATCACAAGTAGTCTCACCAGTTCCCATGGAAACTCTTATTGAGGCCAAGTTAGTAAATTTAGAAGCCTCCATGTCATCTACATGATGCAGTCGCAGGCAGGCGGGCTCTACATGTGCTCACAACACACTGAAGACACGCTGTGACGCTAAAACACTGTGTCACCAATGTGCTGCCTTCTGAGAGCAATGCTGGTGTGTGTTTATCTCTCTGAAATGATCCCTGATCAGCCTTTTTTGAAGGCACGCAGCAGCCATCGCTCCCTGCAGTACCGTGCGTGTGATGCTGTATTAAATTACCATACTTACAAATCTGGTGAGAAAACTGCAGTGGGAAAAAAACACACATACACACACGCACACACGGGCAATCAAAACAAGCCTGATAAGATGATGAATCCACGAACATCCCTGTAATGTAAATGTAATTTCTTCCTTTTGTCTGTCGTAACTGCAGGTGAGTCAGCAGTCTGCTTGGCAACAGGATAAATGGCTACACAGAAGTGTGTGGTGTGGTTGTGGCTGTGGCTGTGTGGGTATAATTTTGCATCTTTGTCAGGACCAAACGGATCATTTTTCACTACATTTTTTTCCCCCTCAAAACTGCAAGATTCCGTAAAGAGATGACATTTTTTGCGTAGCGATAACATTTTAAAAGGTCTGCTTAGTGGATAGAAATCAAATTGCAGCTGAAGTCCAGATCTCAGTGAGGCATAAGTCATGTTTGACAATTGTATTGTTGCATTCGTCTGCTTTCTTGCAGGGGGGGGACAAAGGGATCGATATTGTGATATCTGTTTAATACATCTGCAGAGAGCTTGAACATTTAATAGCGACTCGGTGAAATGGCTCGTCTGTCTTTGGCTTGACCTCCCAAGCCGAGCAACATTCGTCCTGCGGAGCAATTAATCCTTTATCCAACCCGAGTTTTCCAGGGTGCAAAAGTCAGGGAACATCCTGGACAGCTCGCAGGGCAACACAAACAACCTCAATCACACGCTTTAAAACCTCCCGTCACACTACGGTACCACACTGAAAATAAGAACCCAAAAAACTTGTTTCTTGAAATCTTGTGTGAGGATTTCTTATCAAAGGAGTCATTTCCCTACCTTGGACAGAGATTTCAAGTCATTTTCTTCCCAAATTTAGTGACAATATTGTACCACTTTTGCAATTGAGTGTGGCTGACGGTGCCTGGAAATGAGCCTATTTAACCCTGGACATAGTAAATAGTCACCCCAAAGTTACCAGTTGACCGCACATAAATGCTTCTGGACTGTGTGAGGAAACTGGAGAACCTGAAGGAGATCCACACAGGGCGAACATGCTAACTGTCCCATCTGGGTGCAAACCACAAACCTTCTCACTGTGAGGTGAGAGCACAAACCACTCCATCACCACGTTGCCTCTGATCAGTCACTTAAAAAATGTAGTTTTTCAGTCTGAAAAAAAAAATCATTTTGCGAAAATGAATCCAGTCAGCAAGTTGTTTGGCTGTCTGACAACACTTCTGAAGAAGCATCATCAAGCAGCAGTTACTGAGTGATGAAGATGCTACGAGGCAGATTTTGAGAGCGTTTTCTCTCATTTCAGTAAAGCACCAGCGTTCAGCCCGCAGCGTCACAGTTTTACAGTCGGCTACATCTCCTGGTGTAGCGCTCACCGAGAAAGGAGAGCAGCACATTTCCTTGAAGCTGTCGCTTTAGGTCAGAGTCAGAGGATACAAAGGAAAAATTGACCGAAGGTCTTCGCGAGCATGGGAACACTAATGTGAGTGAGCACGTGTGTGCTGAGTTACCTTGGCAGCTAAGCATCTGACAGCCTCCTTCCTCTGTGCCGTGCTATCGCCTGCTCCTGCAGCAGCAGCAGCAGCAGCAGCACTCTGGCTGGAATCGCCTGGCTGTTTGGAGGCTGCTCTCCCCTGCCTATCCCCACCTGAACACAGCACAAAACCACAACAAACGCAGAGCCGCCATTTACACTCGGACAATGAGGTCTCAGGTGGAGGCGAGGGAACGTCAGTGGCGAAGACTATTAAGGAACACAAGTAAATTGCAGGACTTGAGTCACGAATCTGTAAACAACACGGGAAAAGACAAAAGCACAGAGAGGGGCTGTAGTATCGTTTGTGTACTGCAGAGTGTCCGGATGTCTGGCTGCTTCCTACCTTCTGCGATACCTTCAGTCGAATTTAAATCAAAATGACAACATATGATACAGAAATCGATAAATAATGCAGTGGTGCTGAAAAATGAATGGCACTCCGCTGTTCCTGCACAGCTTTGACCTAAGTCGGTTTTTCTAACCAAAAAAACAAGGTTGAAAAAAGGTGGAACAAAAACATTTTGCATTTTTGTTCACTTTGCTTTAAAACACAACACTGGGTTTGTCACACTGTACTCCTAATCAATATTCACAAGCCAGCCACATGCATTTCTGCACAAAATCTGTTTGGATGAAAGCTTGTTTGGCTGCTTTTTCTTCTTTTCTCCAGACAAAAGAGCAGTTTCAGAGCCACTTGCAAGAAAAAAAAAGGCCCAACAATCTCCCTCTCCTTACACAACCGCAATCAGCAGCGAAACCTCAGGGGAGAACTTGAAAGAAGAGTGCATGACCCAGTTACCAACTCGCTTGCCAAAAAGTGATATTTCTTCCAATATCTGAGTAGAAACCGTCTTTACTAGAGAATAGACGAACTCGGCTCGTACCATTTCACAACCACGGGTGCTTTGGGGGGGTGGGGGGGGGCAAAAAAGCGGATTGCTGTGCTGCAAGTGAAGACAAGAGTCTTACATTTAGGGGAGGAGCCGGGGCTGTGAGGGATGCTGGGACCTCCCAGTGGCGTGCGCATGCCATGGCAGCTGAGCGTCACCAGCCGCCAGATGATCGCGGTCTTGCCGGATCCCGCGTTGCCCACGATGACGGCGCCGCGTCCCTCACAGCTGCTGGTTTTTCTCAGGACCTCCTCCAGACGTGTGAAGAGCCAATCTCGGCCCACAAAAGGTGTTTCTGCTGTGATTCCAGGGACTTCGAACAACAGCGGTTTGAGCATGATGTCAGCCTGTTTGAATGGCACCAGTCTCCCTGGACAGAGTGAGGTGGGGGAGGGGGGGGGAGCATTGAATCCCTCATACAGGTGGCCTGATGGATATTTAAGGAGTAACACGAGAAGGGTGCATACATGCTCTGCAGATGTTAGTGAAACCAGGCTATATTTGCACAGGGTTTTTTTTACCCCAAAGTCAAGCCACACAATACCTTTGGATTCATCACTTGTGCGTCCAGCTGTGTTGTGTTTGCGTACAGAGCTCCTGTGCCCAGCAGCTCTTTGGTTGTCCAGATAACTCAGATCCTCCAGTCGAGTGGAGCTTGTTGCTGTGAAGAGAGAGAGAGAGAGAGAGAGAGAGAGAGAGAGAGAATGGGTGGGGAATGAATTCACAGTGTGAAAGAGATGCAGAAAACGTGCGAGGATACACATGGATACTGCAGAAACTCTAGTCAATTATTGTATCCATGGAAACGTGGGACATAAACAGCTTTTTTTTGCTCTTAATGATAAATGCTCGATGACCTTGTGGAGGGAAGAGAGAGAGGAGGAGGAGGAGACGACTCGTTTCACATCCTGTAATCTCGAGTTTACAGGAGTCCAAAATTACCAAATGTTTCGTCCTGTCTCGCACGTCAGGACATCTAATTTGTGGTAATCAGAGGGAAACACATCACTGGCTGCAAGGCAAAAATGTATCACTTGTCAATAGCGGGATTACACACATTCCCCTAATGACCAAATAAGCCGCAATAAAGCCAGCATTATAAATGCAAATGACGAACGTGCTGTACCAAAGGCTAAGAAACAAAAAGCTAGAGTTCTGTACTCCCACATTCGCCTAGCCACCAACCCACTCACATTTCAGAGTGGAGAGGTCAGGCCGGCTTACTTTCTGCAGTTTTCAAGACATTCGGCTGAAGCTTAGTCCATTTTTTTGAGCAAAAAGGGAGGAAAACAAGATTATATGAATTCTCCAGACTCTTGAACTTGATCTCACGCAGAAAATGATCGATCCCTTTCTGTTGTTACTGCGGATCATTACGCACAGAGAAACAAGTTGTTGTTGTTGCTGCTGTATTCATTGTTATTTCAATACCTAATTGTGCTCCAATGATGTGAGTAGTCACGAACAGAACACAGAGCATTCTCTGTTCGGGAAAAAGCTCTATATTAATCCAATGAAGCATCGCATGGAATAAAACCAGCCTGAGCAGAGTCACTGCACATTTTCTATAAAATAGATGAGCACATACATACAGTAAAAAAAAATCAGTGCTTGTTACAGTCATTCCTCCCACTGGCACAGAAATATCTTACTCATTTACACTCATTTACATGCAATATGGGCGAGTGAGTGTCGTATCAAAGCCGTTTAATAAAAGATTACAAATATACTCTCGTCTTTCAGGAACAAACCCAAAAAGATGCTCCTGTAAATCAGTAAATCAGATGTCATTTGTGAGGGGGGGGAAACGCTCGGGTTAGTTTGTGGTGTAACCTGCTGGAATGTTGTTGGTTAGCCGCCGGCTTGTTTGTGGAACAGATGGTGATGAAGTGAAAAACCTCCGCTCTCATTTGATCTCGGGCTGTAAACGTCGCAGAATCTAATCCGAGTGGTTTTATGCGTTGAGGTGTGGCGGCGAACCAGCTAACTAGACTGCAGTCACCACATCCACAGGTGTCTGTGTTTACTGCAACCTCTTCTTCCTTATTCAGTCTACATGAAGATGTGCATTTAAATTGATGTGATGGGAT
>JAUESF010000001.1:19017375-19030006 GCA_032274765.1 Malacoctenus tetranemus | reverse complement strand
TGCGTATGTTGGTAGTTGCCTTCTAATTTGTTTGGGGTACTGTCAGTTTAATGAGAATTATGGGAGTGAGTGTTTGTGCTGAGATTGGGGCCCCGGTGTAAAAGGGTGTGTGTGTTTTCGTTGAACTTGTTGAAGCGGCCACATCCTGGTGGGGGGTGAACTGAGCCGAGCCATTACCTGACCCCTCGCTGCATCTCCCCATAGTCGGTGCACACAAGGGCTGTCAGGACACGTTAGCCACAGCCAGAGTTATGGCGCTGTCTGGGCAGAGGTGAGATGAGGGGGTGATTATAGAGGTGGGTGAGAGTAAGGAGTGGACTGCTGGTGTAATTAGGAGGAAAAATAACAAAAGTGGTGTGAGAAAAGAAGAAAAGATAGTCATAAATGAAAGAAAATGAGGGACACTTTTGAAGCTTTACTTGAAAAAAAACTGTTTTCAGTCGTGTTTTTTCTCTCTGAGGCGTCACCAGCGCCCGCGCCAGCTGGTGTTTATCATTAGTGATTTGGTTGCATGAGAGGAGAGTGATGACAGAGTGGGAGGAAGACTCAGAGGACGAAGGTGGGGGGCGGGGTGGGGGGTGCAATGGGTGACACATATAAAAGGACGTATGGATACTCTGTTGATCAGTGAGTCCGCTGGGAGACGCTGCCCTCGGTCTGACCTCTGGGGTCTGTTAAGTTTGGAGCCAAGCAAAACAAAGATGCCCCTCTTTTATCTGTCTGTGCGTGTCTGAATGAAAGAGAAACGTGAGAAGGGGAGCAAGATGTTGGAGATCTGGCAACAAGTCAGACAGGACACGCAGGAGATAGTGTGAATACAGGAAAGATGACGCCCGTTTTCATATCCTTTGGTCATCTCTCCAACTCCCTGGGATAAAAATGTCAGCGAAATGTGAGTTGGAAGGAGGGAGAAGGGCCAGATCTGGAAAGTGATCTGACTCGATAGGAAAAGGCCTGTTGGTTTCATTCGGGAAAGAGGAGATGACAAGTTGTGTCTGAGAAAATGAAAATGAAAACATGAGAAGTCTGGAAAGTGTTAGCTCTGTGCAGGGAGCCTGCTGTAGAGGAAGAGGGGCGGAGGGGTTGAGCAATAATGCAATAGAAGATTTAAAAATAGAATCACGGGTTTGTGTCTCTCCTCCCAATTACTCAGGATTACTTTTGTCGTCCGAAGACTTCTCACAGAAGCGCATTACTTTAAAGCCAACTGCCACACAAAGGTGCGAATTTAATTAGGCGCCTGTTGGATGAGAGGATGAAACATGTGAGTGATGTAAGCCGAGATAAAGGGCTGGGAGTGCAGCTGGTGGAGTGAATTTGAGCTCCTGCTCAGCATGTGCAATAGCCCCCTCTCCCTCCGAGCCCCCTTGTTGTTTTTCACTCGAGTAACAAACGTTGTGAGAGCTGTCGGCTTGTATTTTTGTTGAAACCTGTTGCTGAACATCAATGAAGGCAGCTGTCTGCAGAGTCAATTAAAAACCAAACTCAGTTGTTTATAGGTGCCTGTTTTTCTCATTTTAGACATCCTTCACCCTGTCCTGGGCGAGCTACCTGCTGGCACGACATCCCGACATACAGCAGCAGATCTACACTGAGGTGACCAACACTCTCGGACCGGACACTGTTGCCACAGCTGACGATGTTCCTCGCCTCCCTCTCATCAGAGGGCTCGTCAAAGAGACTCTCAGGTATGCGCGTTTTCTTTTTCCAAGTTGTCGATGCCCCACATGTGATCTATTTCAGTGGGTCACTCTCACTTGTCAACTCAGGAGATTAATTGACGTTTTCTAATCTGCCGTCGCTGAGTCGATGTAGATTAGGCTTGTGGTTTGTTGTCTGTGTGTGTGGCTGCTGTCTGGTCATCCAAGGATCAGACTTTTGGGAAGATTCATGTACAGTCCTGGTGAATAGCGGTCTTTGTGTGTCCCTCCCTGGGAACAGACTTTTTCCAGTTCTCCCGGGCAACGGACGGGTTACCCAAGATGACTTGGTGGTCGGCGGATACTTCATCCCCAAAGGGGTGAGTATGATAGACCAACGTGCATGTGCCGAAGCAAATGTGACTGTCGGAGTGAGCCAAAAGAATTACAGTGTATCCCTATGTAACATGATCCTGCATTACTCACACATCCCTCTGTTGCTCTGTCATGTATGGATGTGTGTACAATAGGCCGGCTGTTTTGTTGTTGCGCAACTGACATTTTCTCCCCTTCCTCACTCTGTTAGACTCAGTTGGCCCTGTGTCACTACTCGACATCGCTGGATGAGGAAAACTTCATTGACGCCACGGACTTCCGGCCCGATCGCTGGGTGCGGAAGGATTCCTCGGGCCGCGTCGACAACTTTGGCTCCATTCCCTTTGGCTACGGGATCAGGAGCTGCGTTGGCAGGAGAATAGCAGAGCTGGAAATGCACCTGGCTCTCACAAGGGTAGGAGCTGAGGCACTGTTTACCCTCACATTTCAAATAGAAACTCGAACACTTGCTGACACCCTTAAACATTCATTCCCCCTAAAACCACTTTGACTGATCGCTGCTTTGATTGTGTCCTTAAGGGCGCCACCTTTGCCACCAACATGCAGGAGGAAGTGTCTGTAAAATGACACCTGCATCATGTTCTCATCAGTAACGGCTTTATCTTGGGCAATTATCCTGTTTAATTATCCTGTTGACAGGCTCGTATTTGAGTGAAATGAGTATTTTGTCAGCTCATGAGCACCAAAACACTTGAATAGAATTTGAAGTATGCAAAGAAGGTAATGAGAGTAAAACAGAATAAAGAAGAAGGTTTCACACTTCACTTGTTTTACCAAAGTCCTCAATAAGACTGGGAATGTTTGAGGGTTCAGATTTGCTGTCTCTCCTGTGTGAATGTTCTGGCTGTGATGCTCACCGGCCTTCTCGTCTCTCCTCTTTCTCATTGCAGCTCATTCAGAAGTTTCACATCAGCGTGTCGCCCATCACCGCTGACATCAAGGCCAAAACCCACGGGCTGCTCTGCCCCGGTGCGCCCATCCACCTGCACTTCATCGACAGGCAGAAGTAGGCGCAGGCTCTCCTGGTGAAGGTCACTGGTGTCCTGGACGTCTTTCGCAATGTCGATTTTAGTCCTTCGAAGTTCACAGATACACTGATTTCTGGTATGGCCTTCCATTACGGTATTTTAAAGACTGATCTGAGACTGAAGTTTTTACTCAGGCCAAAAAATTGTGTCGCCAGGCTCGGACAACGACACAGAAGTATAAATATTGACAGCTGTAAAAACAGTTTTATATTTGTGATGTTTGAACCTGGTGCGAACCACTGCCATCTGTAATGACTGTTACACCTTCCACCCATCCTATTCCAAACAGCGAGTGGAAGAAGGACTAATCTTGACATTCTGTCCTCATCCTCATGTATCCGAATGATGTGTCTACGCGACACGTGATCACGGTTTCTTCAAGTTTCGGAGAGCAATTTCTGGAGAATGTTTCATGGCAGCTATGAATGTACTGAGACGAGCTGTCTTTTACTGTGCTATGTATTTATCTAGCCTTTATTCAGTGATTATGCGGCCTTTTCTTGTTTTGCAAACCAAAATAATGTCACGTTTTATTCTTTCCTGGCACTTTTTAAAAAGAATCAAGACTGAGTAGAAGCAATGATTCACTGAAGAGGCTTCAATCTATGTACTGTATTACCATTAATGTTTAGATGCAGACTTAACTGAGACACATACTCCTTTCAAATGTAGACATAAAAAATGTATATAACTGTATTTTTAGCTTTTTAAATCATTTGATCATGCTAGAAGATTTTATTGAATTAATCATTGTTTATCAAAGGTCCATGGTTCAGATTTTGAAGTAAATATCAATTTCACACACTATATAAATGGGTCAGAGAAAGTGGTTTTGGATTTTATATCTGTGAAAGTATTTTATCAGTTGGCTTGAGGATTTTTTTGTTTTTTTTTTAACAGATGGAAGATGTATGTTAGTAAAGTTTGTTTTGAAAGGACGAGGAAATGTTGTTGTTTGCCTTCAAGGATCACACAGGTTGGAAAAGAAGAAAATGTAAACATGGATAATAATAATGGATATTTATGTGCTGTTTTTGCAGTTGTAGTGTTTTCAGAAAACAAATAAAGCCTTTAATTGTGACTTTAAACAACGTGTTTGTGTTTTACATCTACAATGTGTTAGCAGGACATCGCATTAGCAGGAGGAAAAACAAGCTGAACCAGTGTTTTCACTCTACTTTCAGGTTTTTCATTCATTCAACTTTAACAGCAGCTTTTATACGACTTAATAAAAGAATAGTAATACTGAGTACAACATAGTGCTGAGCGTGAGAAAGACAGAATTCAATTGACAAGACAAATTAGGCAAATTCACCATTTTAATGACAAAGTGAAATTGATTTTAAAACAAATATGATGTACGGTTTTAAGGTGGGAATAACCTATGATATCACTGATGGTATTGACAATTTCAAACTTATTTCAAAATAAAAGAATCATGTGAGTAAGAGGACACATCTTTTGGTGTACTTTTTTGCTTTGTATAGGAAAGTATTATTCATGTTGTTTTTTCCTCTTGCATATTTTCTAAAATCCTGCCAAATTCAGAAACTCACAAAAGGTTCAGGAATTCATAAAAAAGAAAGAGTCAGGGCTCTTCTCGCGAGTTTTCTGCATATTTCCAACGAGAGCTTAAGCGGAAGTAAATAGTCGCCATGGCATAGCAGTAGCAAGTAAGACTGCATGAAGTAGCAGGCGAAGCGTAGACGCCGCTTTGTCTCAGGACGTTGACTTCACTTAGACGTTGCGGAGTTTGCAGGTCACATGTGGAGAGAAATTAAACGCACGTCTGTTTCCTTTCGACCGTAAACATCAGACGAGTGACGGCGGTTCGTGCAGCACGTTTGCGGGCCTGCACAAGACGGGGGCTAACGGAGCTAGCCTCGGCGCGGCACTTTAGCCACCGCCGCTTTCAGCGGTCCAAAAGCTGTCCAAGTTTTTTGCCCAGCTGATCCCGGGAGCTGTGTTTTTTTTAAACGGGTCAAAGCAGCACCGAGACCGCTGGGCTGTAACCTCTGGCCGTGGTGGAGGGGCATCTCCGGCGGGGTTTAAGATGATTATTGAAAACCTCGATGCCTTGAAAACATGGCTGTCTGAAACATTGGAGCCCATGTAAGTACAGTTAGCTGCTAGCCGCTCAGCTGTCAGCACCACGCAGCTCCATCCGACATCGTGTCTGTCCCCACATTCATTCATTCATGCATGCAGCAAAGGGATTTTCTCGTGCTGTTTGTGTGTTTATTTGTGTGCTTATTTCACAACTTGTGATTTAGCTGTAAACATGTGGAGGTCCACGTTTGCTCATGTGTAGTTTGAACTCCCCCCCCCCCGCCCCCAGATGTGATGCAGACCCCTCTGCCCTCGCCAAGTATGTCGTCGCTCTGGTGAAGAAGGACAAAACGGAGAAGGAACTCAAAGCCCTGTGTATAGACCAGTTGGATGTATTTCTCCAGAAAGGTTGGTGCTCGCATGTCTCCCTGCGACGGTTATGTAACTTTATCTCATCGCATGAGTTCCCCCGTGTTATTCTTGTCGGTGAAGAGCAACAAAGTAGCAATTCTTGGTTTCAGGTCCAGAAGTAGTTTGCATTCGGCTGCACTTTGCTCGACTACATTTAAGCTTGTATGGCTGCATTTACCTTGTTACAATTCAAATTTCCTAACTTTAATTTGCCTTTGGGGAGTAGTCTTGTTTGCAACATATCCTGCCTTTTTGATATTTGAATAATGTCCTATATCTCAGGGAGGATGCAACAAGTTAAAACTTCATGGTCTTTTAATGTGGAGGTGGCTGACCTGGGGTCAAAGACCCTTGATGTGTGCGCCAGTTCAAGAGGGGAGCACAGACTTTGGTATCTGCAAGGCTGTCAGAGTTTGCATGTGACATTAAAGCGTCATGAAACTGGTTCTTGAATATAGATGAAATAGTAGATATCTACCTTCTACCTTATTTTGGAGGATCCCTGCTTTGCATGTTTTTGAGAGTGGGTGCGTCTGCCCACGTTCGGTGTGACTGTTCTGGCAAATCACACGGTTAAAGAGTGATCCTCAGCCTTCCTGTGTGTTTGCGTAATTGCTGCACAAACACCTAAAAAAAATGAAAGCACGAGCGACCGCGGCTTCATGGCCGCTTCATGGCAGCCTCATGGCAGCTTGGTGGCTCCCGTCACTGACCTTGGTGTAATCACCCGACGTGTTTTTTTTCAGGCTCGTATCAAAAAAATTTCATTTGCGCTGTTTCCTGTTTCAGAGACGCAGCCATTTGTGGACAAGTTGTTTGTGGCGGTGAACAACAAAAGCTACCTCCCACAGCCGGAGCAGACGGCCTCTCTGGCCAAAGTTGAGAAAGAGGAGCCCAAGAAAGATGAGGTAATCTTCTAATGTCAGGGGGGGGGCGACGACAAAAAACCTGATGGCAGCACTCCTTGGAAGATGCTTTTGTTCTTTCGAAGGTGAACTCAGAGAATACCGATCATGTGAGTGAGCGCCTTACATAAGCACGCTTTTTGAAGTGACCTTTTGCTTTGTTCAGCCGCCAAGCCGTGAAGAAGAAAGAGACAAGAAGTTTTCTCGGCGTGTGAATCACAGCCCTCCGCCGTCAAGCTCTCGCTACAGCAGAGACAGCAGGTGTTTGCACGCGACGTGTTTCTATCCACTCACTGCTTCTTTTGTTCAATCATTTAATCTTTCTACGGTTTTGTCCGCGGTTCCAGGAGAGGAGATGACCGCAAGAGAGACGAGCGCTCAAGGAAGAGGGACTACGATCGCAACCCCCCAAGGCGGGACTCGTACCGCGACCGCTACAACCGCAGGAGAGGCCGCAGCCGCAGCTACAGCCGGAGCCGCAGCCGCAGCCGGAGCTGGAGCAAAGACCGCATGCGGGACCGCGACCGGGAGCGAGACCGGGAGAGGGACAGAGAGCGCGACAGAGACCGGGACCGGGACCGCAGCAGGAGCCACTCTCTCAGCAGGACCCACTCGAGAAGCAGGAGCCGAGGTAGAAATAAAACAACCCACAAAAACTGGTTAAATTAGCCGTTAAACTGCTGCTTTAGTTTGCTTTGCAGAAAGTATTTGTTAGCAAATACTGTCAGCTAGAAAAACCCTGAAAATAATAGATTAATAATAGATTAGTCAAGCAAGTTTCCACTTTATAGGATAAAGCTTGTGTCTATTTCCAGCACTAGTCTTGGCACAAACAGTCAATCCTGACTAAGAAACAGCCAAAAAGCAAGCGTGGTGATTAATAAAGTTTTGGGTTTTTTTTTGTTGTTTCTGTTTCTTCATCTCGTTCATTCCTGTGTCCTCGCAGAACGAGACCCCGGAAAGATGAAGTACGAGCACGACCGGTCTGAGGGCAGCGACGGCTACGCACCCGCGGCTCTGGTCTCCACTGCAGCCACGACCCACTTCCCCGTGCCGACGCTGAGCAGCACCATCACCGTCATCGCCCCCACTCACCATCACAGCAACAACACCACCGAGAGCTGGTCAGACTTCCGCCCCGATCACCCGGTGGATCGAGGCCCCTTTGGTCGGGGCCCACCGCCTCAGCAGAGGAAGCGATGCCGCGACTACGATGGTGAGGAACACAGAGGAAACTGTCTCACACACGTTTGAGGTTTTTTTTGTTTGAATCTTTTGAGTGTAACATTTGCGTGTGTGCTCTGTTTTAGAGAAAGGCTTCTGCATGCGAGGCGACATGTGTCCTTTTGATCATGGGAGCGACCCGGTCGTCGTGGAGGACGTCAACCTGCCCAACATGTTGTCCTTCCAGCCTCCGCCTCTTCCTGGTGTGGATGCGCCACCTCCCCCGGGTCTTCCACCGCCGCCGCCCCTCATGAACCCCCCACCCGTCAATCTTCGACCCCCTGTGCCCCCACCAGGCGCGCTCCCACCAAGCCTTCCCCCTGTTGCAGGTAGGAAAACCAGACGACTCTTGATTTGATTCATTTCCCTGTAATCAAACGATGCCTCAGATCCAACACACGGTTCAGCTCAGGCCACATTTTCACAATAGTGTTTTTTTCAAGCTCGGTGTTCTGCTGAAACTTCGCCGCCTCTGAGAATCCGTGTTTAGTTCTGATCTTTTAATCCACCTCAGGTCCTCCTCCTCCACTCCCTCCGCTCCAACCAGCTGGCATGGACGCTCCTCCCAACTCCATCACCAGCTCCGTTCCCACCATCGTCACCTCTGGGATGCGCCCCTCGCTCCCCCCGCCCTCTGCACCACTCTTCAACTCAGGTGTTAACTCTGAACTAAACAGCTGGACGATTTTGTGTTTTTTAATTCTTGGCTCTAAAATGAATGTTTGTGTTTTTTTTAAACGTCCGCTCCTCTCCATGTCCTTTTCAGACCACTATGAATCGGATGTGTACAACCCCGAGGCTCCCAGCATCACGAATACTTCCAGGCCAATCTACCGGCACCGGGTCAACGCGCAGAGACCCAACCTGATCGGCCTCACAATGGGAGAGGTCGACCAGCCGCCGAGAGGTATTGTTCACATCAGCGCGACCGGCTGAACGTTGAATAGCTCGTCTGATACCACGTGCGTTTGGTGTCTCCTGCGCTGAGCTGGCTCAGGATGAACTCGCGCCCCATGGACGTAATCTCTGTGGTTTTTTTCACTCTCGTAGCTGTGATTCTTTGGGGGAGTTGCGAGCTGTTCCTTTTGATACTGACTTCTTGATGCTTTGTCCCCCTTCAGAAAAGATTCCCAACAATAGTATGAGAATCGTCATGGAATCGGACTCAAGGAAGAGACCCGCGCTGTCCCATGATGGAGGTCTGCCCTTGAAGAAACCTTGGTTCGACAAGTAAGACCCTTTGTTTCCTCTCGCGTACACAAGTCAGTCAGTGACCATTAAGATGATCTACGTCTCTGTTTCACAGAAGTGTGTTTTAACGTTGTCCTCCACCTCTTTCTTCTTCTCCCCTCTGCTCAGGCCCAACTTTAACAAACCCAACCACCAGGGCTTCCACAAAAGACCCCAGTTCTCGCTCAACGCCAAGCTGCTTGTTCGGCAAATTCCCCCCGAGCTCAACAACATCAGCAAACTCAACGAGCATTTCAGCAAGTTTGGCACCATCGTCAACCTGCAGGTCCGTGTCCGTGTCTGACGCCGCAAATTAGAAAGTTCAGGCTTTGACAGAAAGGATTTGGTGCAATGGGTTGAGGTAGGAAATTGAAGGACCAGGATGGAGAACAAGAGAGACAAGAGGACCTTAAGAACTGCTCAGAAAAAGGATGACAGTGAAATCAAAATGTGAAAAAGCAACTGAAATGTGTGCTAAATGAATTGTCTTGTTTTATTCTGAAACATTTCTCTTAATTGATTTTAAAGGTGTCTGCACATGAGTAGAGTTCACAGTTTTTAAGTTTGGCGTCAGCTGAGTGAAAATCTTGCTCCTGTTTAACTTGACTGTGTTGAGTCGAGGTCCAGCTCAATCGTTTGTGTCGGCCGCTAAAACTTCACAGTGTTTGTTTCAAGTCCTCTCTTCCTCTGTGTGTCCAGGTGGCCTACCAGAACGACCCCGCGGGGGCTCTCATCCAGTTCGCCTCTCCGGAGGAGGCCAA
This sequence comes from Malacoctenus tetranemus, assembly GCA_032274765.1. Taxonomy (NCBI): domain Eukaryota; kingdom Metazoa; phylum Chordata; class Actinopteri; order Blenniiformes; family Labrisomidae; genus Malacoctenus; species Malacoctenus tetranemus. Next base: position 19,020,362 of record JAUESF010000001.1, on the reverse strand, counting down.
GCGCGCCATGCGCAGCACGGAGGCCGTCCTCAACAACCGGTTCATTTCGGTTTACTGGTATCGCGATGACGGCAGCGACACGCAAGGCCAGGCCCGCCCGCCCCCGCCGCCGCTGCAGCTGCAGCTGCAGCCTCCGACACAGCCGGCCACGGTAAACATTAACTCGTTGGACCGTTTGTCAGAAGAAAGTGGAGAAATGTTGATTCGAGATATCATTTAAATCAAAGTTTGTAATGGAATCCCTTTGTGTAGCTTGTGCAAGAACTCAAAATGTGGAAAAAGAAGTAGTGTGTATTGATTCCTGTCCTGCTGCGTAATAGACGTTTTCATCAGTCTCATTAGAAGGAGTTTGCTGATTTTCTGTCAAATGGACTCAGAGTTGGAGGATGTGTTGCATAGATTACAGCTCTGTGCTTTGACAAATGGGAGTGCAGAAATACATTGATCGTTCCTGTTGGAGTGAATTTCGTTGTGTCGAACAAGATGAGCTGAAAATACATCGACACAAGTGTTTTAGTCAAGTTAATGAAACAAAGTTGTGAGTGAAAGACGAAGTTGGCTCGCGTGTTCGCAACTCTCCTCGAGTAGGAAGCTTCCCGAGGGGAGTCTCACAGGTGCCAGCCCCCCGGCCAACATCATGCCAAACAAAAGCACGATTCAGGGCAGCCACACCTGCTTTGTTTGGTAATCTTTTGTGGTGTGAAATGTAGCACCCTCTTAGCGGCTGGGTTTTTTTTTTAGCATTTGTAAAAGTGGGCATTGGCACACTGGGCGCATTGTTCTCTCTTGGCTTTCAATGGGACGTTCTGAAATAGGGTCTCCTCAGTGCCAGTGCTGCCCCCACTTACAGTACGGAGAACTTCGAGCGTGTTTGAGTCATCGAGGTGACGTCGACTGTTGCTGATGCGGGCGGCCTCAAACGTTGACACACAATGGGAAGATTTAGAAGCTCAAACAATGGAAATGTGACAACACCCAACCTGTGAAGCTGCTTTGGTGTATCTGACTCTCTGACTGTTGTCCTGCAGCCTCCAGCCACATCACTGAAGCAGTCCGTCAAAGACCGCCTCGGACCCCTGCTCCCCGCAAACTCTGAGCCCTCCCAGGACTCCAGTGTAGCCTCTCAGGTGTGTGAGGTCTGTGTGGTTGAAGCGGCTCTTTGCTGCATGTGCACGTAGAAATCTGTGGCTGAACATTGTTATTTTTGTCTCCTCTCACTTGAACAGAATTCCTCCAAAGTGTCAGTGAAGGACCGCTTGGGTTTTTCCTCCAAACCAGCAGCTCCTGTTGAAAAAGTATGTGTCCGTCCCATGCGGGGGTTTCTGTCTGTGTGGAACTGGTCTACTCTGTACACATGTGTAATAGTGTAACTGTGCAATCTTGTCTTCCTTTCGTCAGGTCTTTTCAACATCCATGGGCCTCACAAAAACCGTTTATAACCCTTCGGCTCTGAAAGCAGCTCAGAGGACCTCAGAGGAAGCTTTGAAGAAGAAGCTGGTGAGAGATGGAGGGATGGATGGAGGGATGAGAGCGGAGTGAGAGGAAAGTAAAGCCAAATCTACATGAAACCTTTGTGTGATTGCTTTTGCAGGAAGCCCTCAAACTACAACAGGATGTGAGCAAAAAGAAGCAGGAAATCCTGGAGAAGCAGATTGAGACACAGAAGGTAGGCGCACAGCCAACATTACATCACATCTATACACTCAGGTGGTCCCACTGCTTTTCTGCATTTATCTTTTGTCACTTCTCTCAGATTGGTAATCCCACATTATCAGGTGAATGATTACTTTGGCCTAAGATACAAACGTTTAACACACTATTGTGTGTTTTTGTCTGTCGCAGCTTCTGATTTCCAAACTGGAGAAAAACAAATCGATGAAGGCGGAGGATAAAGCCAAGATCATGGAAACTTTGGGCACGTTGACCAAGAGCATCACCAAGCTGCAGGAGGAGATCAAGGAGATCTCCAGCAGCAGCACTCAGCTGCGCACGGCCAAGAGCAAGGCTCAGGTAGCGACTGTTCCCGAAGCTCAGGCTGTCACACAGCAGACAAACCCTTCATGGCTGCACCTTGTTGACTTTGACTCCCTCTGTAATCATGAGTTCATGTTATGTTGCCACTGCTTGGTTCATCGCTGTAAGTTTGATCGACTCCTCACTCTCAGGCACAGAAAGAACTGCTTGATGCAGAGCTGGACCTCTACCAGAAGACTCAGGCTGGAGAGGACACTGCCATGTTGAAGATGAAGTACACGCAGCTGCAAATTGAGGTATCAAGTTTGGCTTCAAAGTACAATAAAACTCTTCCACGTGCTTTATATGTGACGATGCTGTTCACACATCAGCCACTTGGGGGCACTGCTGTGTTTTCAACCAGATCTGATGTGTGTGAGTGTCGTCTCCTCTGCAGGTTTGTTTCATGAGTTCTGTTTGTCTTCCGTCTCTCAGGCAGCTAAGAGAGGACTGCTGTCCCCCGGGCGGGGCCGCGGCGTCCATACTCGGGGCCGTGGGGCTGTCAGGGCCCGAGGGCGGGGCTCCAGGGGCCGGGGACGAGGGGTGCCCATGCACGCTGTCGTGGACCATCGACCACGTGCGCTGGAAATTTCCGGTTTCGGTGATGCTGACCGCGTTGACCTGCTGCCACATTTTGCTGTAAGTGCAGCTCGAGTATTGTGTGAAGTTGAAACAGGAAGGTGTTAATGTGAATGAAATGTTAATGGATTAACTTTCTGGTGCTGACAAAGCTCACTTGATCAGGAAAACTTACTCAACCACGTCCTCTGGTGGTTACAGCTCAACAGTGCAGCAACACACATCAACACTGCAATTTTTTGTGTAGTGAAACCTGTTCAGGAATACTGAGACAATGAGTTTCCAACATAGTGTGACTGTGTGAAAACAGCTGGAAAGACTTGTTTACTTGGCCTCCAGTATAAAGTCACAGCCTCCTACAGCGCATCAGTCACTTATTTGTGTAACACAGGCGT
>JAUESF010000001.1:19004603-19016958 GCA_032274765.1 Malacoctenus tetranemus | reverse complement strand
GCGTTGACCTGCTGCCACATTTTGCTGTAAGTGCAGCTCGAGTATTGTGTGAAGTTGAAACAGGAAGGTGTTAATGTTAATGAAATGTTAATGGATTAACTTTCTGGTGCTGACAAAAGCTCACTTGATCAGGAAAACTTACTCAACCACGTCCTCTGGTGGTTACAGCTCAACAGTGCAGCCACACTCATCAACACTGCAATTCTTTGTGTAGTGAGACCTGTTCAGGAATACTGAGACAATGAGTTACCAACATAGTGTGACTGTGTGAAAACAGCTGGAAACACTTGTTTACTTGGCCTCCAGTATAAAGTCACAGCCTCCTACAGCGCATCAGTCACTTATTTGTGTAACACAGGCGTCCTGTGTGATGCTGACTATTTGTGAATGAAACATTCAGTTCCAGCACGTATAAAATGTTTCTTGAGCAGCATCAGAAATGAGGAAATCCCCCTTATGATTGCCATCTTCTATGGTTTTTTCCTGTTGCACAGTTATATCCAATTGACCATTTTGTTTTTTTATATTTTGAAGCAATTTGGAGAGATTGAAGATTGCCAGATTGATGGAAACAACCTGACTGCAGTCATCACCTACAAGACCAGAGGGGAGGCGGAGCAGGTGACTGCTTAGTTTTTCTTCTCACCGTCGACGTCTGATCGGTGAAATCTATTCTCCACGTTTTGCTCAGTTTGTCTGTATTGGATTTTCTCTGACGGAGCAGGAAGACGGCGCCGCGGTCGAGTCTGTTGTTGATGAACCTGTTGTGTTTTTTTTGTTTCTCTCCTCTCCCCCCTCCCCTCTGTGTTGTCCACCTGCAGGCGGCTCTTCACGGAGTGAAATTTAACAACCAGACTCTGCGCCTGGCCTGGCACAAGCCTGTCACGGCGCTCAGCACCGCAGACGCTGATGAGGCAGAACCAGAGGAGGACGAGGTTTGTGCTGCTCCTTCTGTGGTGCACCTGCATGGACTTTCTCAACAAGACCACTCAAAGTGGGGAAAACTAATGCAAGATTGGATTTATTTGTCACAGCGCTGCCACTCACACCAGTGAAAAACTAGCACCTGTGGACATTTACTGCAATGAGGACATTTAATATGTTCTCATTTTCATATGCGTCTCAGTAAAACTTATTAAATACGTATTTCTTGTTGTGTTGCATTCAGAAAACACAAGAGGGAGCCATTACACATCACAGCAAACACTGTCCTGTTGCGTTATTTGGCTTTTGTGTGGCCACTCTTGCCCTCATTAAGCAGTTGGTCTGCACGCACGATGAGGCTCTGGTCGAACGTTTAGCCTCTCAGGAGACTTTTTAAATACAGAGTGCAATGAAAGCGCTTTTAAATTGGCTTTTGTTCACTTTTTTTTAATCACCTGTTGTAATCTCGGTGTTGGCGTTTTTCCCTCCCAGTACCCAGAAGAGTCGCTGAGCGACGACGCGCTGCTGCAGGACGACGACGAGGAGGAGGACGACAACGAGCCCCGGTCGTGGCGCAGATGAAGCTCAGCGAGCGAGTCGCAGTCGCAGCGGCGTGCTGGAGGACAAGCAGGAGTCCAGCAACTCTGATTTCAATGCCTGTTCATAAAACCAACGTGTCACATTTCACTTCGAGTCAACGTTTCCTCTCTAATGCAAATGTAACTGGCAGAACAAAGTCTTGCAAGTTTGGTTATTTTTATTCTGTATTCCAGATGCAAGGATGCTGAATTTTTAAAAAACGCTCTTAATGTAGAAAACTGAGACTTTTGTTGTTTTGTTAATTCAATTCACAAAAATGCAAATAGTTTGATTAGTTGTCACCTGACTTGACAGACGCATATGTTGAGCTTTCAGTTAAACAAAACCCCTCTGTTGTAATTGAACTGGATGACAGACGTAGCGTTTGCAGACTAGTATAACGTAAACTGGTTTCAATGCTTGTGTGTAAATATTTTATGTCTGGATTTATGTGATTTGTATGAAAGCTTGGCTTCTCAGTTCTTGGCTTTTTTTTGGATTGTACAAAAAAAATAAAGAATTGAAATGGTCTTAAAGATATTCTGCCAAAACAAGAAAAGAAAAAAAGAATCAAAACAAGCAACAAAAAAAAATTATGGCAGCAATGAAAAAAATACAGCTCTGAATAGAGTTGGAAAAAGACCATTTCAAAAAAAAAAACAAAACTTCATCTTCACCTAAAGAGCAACAACTTCCTAAACAATCCCAACATCTTTTTTTTTCTTTTCACTTGGATCGGTAAGGTAAATCATAACTTCACACCAAGGTAAGACTGACTTGATCCATCTGTTAAATTTCTAGTGAAGCCTGTTTGTAATGTGTTGGTCACACTTCTATAAATGATGGGAATGCTTACCTAACTTCATCTGTGCTTTTATTTTGTTTGCAGGTGCAGTGGACGGCCTCCAGCGACGATTGGAGACGGTTGTTACTGTTTCTGTCTTCGGTGACAAAGTCAGAAGCTGCTGTGTTGTATTTCCTTTTTTTCCCTCTTGTATTGTGAATTCTGTTAATTTATTGTTTGTAAAAGAAGAATAAAGTGGAGATTTTCTTGTGAACACTCAGCGAACTGCATTCTTAACACTTGATGTTTCACATGCACATTTTTCCTGTTTGTAAGACAAATTCTGATTAGTCCTGTTAATTAGTCTCATCATTAACTAGTCAATAAGATATTTCTGTGTAGACGTGGAGTTAAAGTGCTCCTCCAGAACCAGGACTCAACATGTCTTCCTGCAACCATCAGTGGTTGCGAGTCCTGGTGATTCGGCTCCATGCGAGGAGGGAGAGGGGGGGAGGGCTGGTGGTAGTCGAGTGCACCTGCAGAGAGGAACTCCACCATTCCTCAGCCTCAAGTAAGAGACAACAAATAACCCAATCAGTGTCCTCCAGTTCATTGTTCCCGGGCCTCCCCTGGAGCCTGTCACGCTTGCAGGGATAATTGTGAGAAATCCGATTTGCTCTGGGAGAATATCTGCTGTTTATCATTCAAACCTCCCCCCCTCCCTCCTCGTGCCCCCACCAAAAATACCTTCCCTCATCCCTCCGTCTCTCAGTGTGGTGGGGAGCTAAAAGCCCCCTCCCGCCACCTCATTTACCCACCGTGGTGCCACCAAACCCACACCAGCGTCATTTTTTTCATCGAACAAGCAGGTCGCAGGCTTCACCTGCACAGGCGCTGGCTTTAATTTGCCAGGTGATTGACACAGATGCCCACGAGTCCTGACAATTATTTAGTGGCGTTTTGTGGGGGAAGCCTCACAAATAAGTGGAAATTTAGGACAGCGCTCCCCCCGCTGTCTGCAGACGCTCCAGTGGCGGAGCGCAGCAGCACGCGGGGCTGCCAGAGTGCTGCCTCCCCCCCTTTGTGTCTCAGTGGGCAGGGGATGTTTATGCGCTCCGTGTGAGCTCTGAAAATATGGGATAACAAGTTTACAGCCTGTGTCATCCATTACAGAAAATCTTTACTTTCTGATTTGTGTCAAGGAGACAAATGGCATGAAATTTTAGAACTGGCTGCCACAACATCGCTTTCACCCTCGCTGTCTGTTCTGTGTCAAGCTAAGGAAAGAAGAAGAAGAAGAAAAAAAACAACAAGCCCAGACATATTTTCAAAGTCCCACTTTTGTTTGCTTAGATATTTGTTGTCTGTTTGGGAGAATGATTGAAGTTGTTTTTTTGAAGCCCTCAGGGCATCCAAGAAGTCGGTCATATACAGCAGACATAAAGCAACTCGGAAAAACGCATCTTATTACACTCCCATAATGTATTCGTGTTCATTTGAATAGGCCTGTTTTCCCAACACAGAAACACGGCTGCATGCCAATTACCACCAATAACTCCTGGAACGTTTTTCTCTTAAATGACGAGAAACTAAACCTAATAGAGAGATAATGGGCGACAACAACATTTTCAGGCACCTCGAGGTATTCGCGCCTCAAAAAGGCACAAAAAAACGAGGGGGTCGTTTCTGATTTCAAATCAGGTGACCCCCTCCTCGCACGCCGCTGCACCGCACTTTCACACTCTTTGCCCCCATCGCTACAATGCCGGCTCTCCGTAAAGCCATTAATATTTCATGTGATCATGGGCCTCCATAAGCAAATTTCAGTCCCTAGCAAGTTGAGCCAAAGCATGATTAATTTAGTATTTATACCCCGACAACCCTTTAAACAACACAGGGCCCCCGGCCACAACGCAAGGCACAGTTTGAAACAAAACTAGCAGCCTCTAAATCATAATCAGCGAAGTCATTCAGCATTATTTGAGTTCGGGGACACATTTTTCTGCAACACCAGCTGCAGGTCTGGTGTGGAATCGGTGCGCGTGCGAGGATGATGGCTGCAGAGCCGGAGCCGCATGATTCAGTGTTGCATAAACTAAATCTTTGGTATTATTCAGCTGCGAGACAAAAACACTCGCGCTCCTCCTCAGACGCGTCTCCGTCGCTCTCCGTAGGAACGAGAACTGCTGCCGCGTTGGACTCAGTGACCTTTAACCTGCTCTGATGACCACAGATTGCAGGTAACTCAGCCGGCCGTATAGAAACAAAGACGTGGGTGCACTCAACCAACAGATCACCATTAATCTCCTTTGGCAAATTTCAACCTAAAAACAAACTTTTTTCTTCTCCTGGAAAATCACAGGAATCATTTTGTTTTGCCAGAAATGTGAATATTATGAGCGAGTTTTTCCCAGTTAATAGTTTCTCCTTTTATATGTCATGTATTAAAGCTTTCAGGGAAAAAGTGAAGTTTATTTCTCTGTTGTATACAACTTGGATATCAACATTCAAACTGCTTATTATCATATACACAGCAATAAATACAAAGATTTACTGCTTCCAATGAAGCAATATATTTTTGCAACAAATGTAAAGAAAATGTGAAAGAATAGTGCAAACACAGTAAAGGTGCAAAAATATGTAAATTTTCTCTTTTAAAAGCTATAAAATATATGTGGACATGAGAATACTCAGAATATTGCAGATAAACAGTAAACAAAGCAGAATAGAAGTCGATGTGGTCGATAAAGAGCAGAATAATGGGATCAGACGTGAGGACGGTGAGAGTAACAAGTCATTTCTATACAGAATACGAGGAACCAACAACAGATTCATCGTACACTTACACATATGTTTGGTTTCATCCAAGCAGGAAGTCGTGCATGTCGCTGGATGCTGTGAGAAAGTCTCCTTTGTCCCTGAGGCGTAACTTTGTTTCTGTGCGTCATTCAGAATCTAATTGGACTGTACACTAACGTGATCACTGTACAGTTCGACTCCATTAAAGATAATCTCTGTGCAGACACCGCGAGACGCAGCAGACCCCCCCCTCCACCCCCCACCCACGCATCCTGCCTCCTCTCCTGCCATTGATCTGTGCTGTGATTTGCAGCATGCAATCCGATGCTCTGTGACAGCTTGTAACTGAGGTTAAAGATGGCAATTTAATTATGTGTCAGAGGTCACATTAAAGCGTGACCCTTGACCCGTCACCACAAGACTGAGGTGATTAGTGGTAACCTTGTATTATTGTTAAAACTGAACAACAAATTGCTCGAGTATGAACTCTTAATAAGTGGTAATGGTCCTCCCAATGAGAACACACACGACTCATCACACTGAGCCTGGTTGGCTTGTTTTTTTATTAGATATCAGGAAAAAATGTTTTTCTATTTGCTGAGAGCAGAGAAAAGACACAAATACTGACTCGTGCTTCAAAGTCAGAAAGACATGAACCTGTTTTATTTCATTCTCCTTTAAAGTTGTAGTCAGAGCCTGGCTGACTGTTGTTTCTGCAAGCTTGTAATTGTCTGAAATTTCTCACATCGCAATGAGATTCTGGTCTGGATGAAGCACAAGGAAGAATGAATGAATGCAATGAGTGAGTGGTTCTGTTTTAGTCACATGGAAGTTCTTCCTCTGTCATTTGGTTTTTAAATCCATATTTGTGCCACTTTAATTCAAGGAAAAGTTCATATTTTTCGGGGAAAATGTGAATCAAGTTTGTGGCAGGTGAAGGTAAACTGGAAAGAGCAAGAAAAAGAAACACAAAGTGAGACTCTGAGACACTTTGGCTCCTTCAGCTCTCACATGTTGCACAGCACAACACTGACGTTGATTCCAAAGCCTTTGTTTTTAAGCACGAGTTAGTTTCTGTAAACAGAGCCATAAAGAAGCGTCTTCACAGATTGTCGTGGATTCCTTTACATTTTCGCCTTGGTAACAACTCGCCACTTTGTTTCCAACACGACCTGCGGCAAACGACGCCTCGTATGATTCACTTTTAAAGGTTTGGGATGAAATAAATGTGCCGCTGACTTCCCGAAGACCGACTTTGTTCCCGTTGTGTCACTTCGCCCCTCGCATACGAGCGCCGTCCCACATCTCTATAGCCAGCCACATATGCAAATGATGGGGCAATTGTAGATATACAAATATGTACCCATGGTCCAGGCGGCCTAATGGCCTCCCTCCCCCTGGCTTGCTCAATGGCTCATTTAGATATCTGCTTGGTTTATTATGTGAATAAGTCACGCCCGGCTTGTTACGACCCTCCAGGTTCCTGTTTCTGCTGTGTCGCTGAGATGTGTGGTGCTCAATTAGGCTGCCTGGCTGGCAGAGTTAACCCTTTACGCCAGATAAGCTGTTTTTTTTCTTTTTTGGTCCCAGGCAGATGGGCTTGGTACAGTATGTGGTGGAGGGGGGAGTGGAGGGGTGCAGGGGGTGTTCCAGGCAGGGATCAAAAGATCAATCCTAATACAGTGCTACCAAGCTGACCCCTCAGATGTAATAAAGGCACCATCTCTCACCCTGGGGGCCTATTGGGAGCCTCCCACCACATGAACCAACCTGGTATCTTTAAATTAGCTGACTCGCTTGCCCCGCAGGTAATTGCATTAGTTTATCAATGTTCTCCACAATTTATTACTCACCACAGCGCCATCCTGGTGTTAATGTCCTGTGTGAGGAGACGAGGAGGTCTTTGTGTTGGAGTGTGTGCGCGCGTGTGTGTGTGTGTCTACACAAATAAGGAAAAGTAAACACAATGACACCAAGTAGTGAGATTACAGTTTTATTGCCAGTTTTATTCATTCATGGAGGGCGTTAATAAGGGGCAGAAAATTAAAGGTGCATATTAGGACAGCATTATAACCCCATACTTCACTTTACAGGAGTGTACATTCATATTTTAATGTCCGTATCATTTATTGGAGACCTTGCAGCTGCCTTTGAGGTGTCAGCCTCGCTCTGTCCTCCGCTCGCACGTCCTCTCCTGGATCTTCTCCACTCCGCCATCAATCACCTTCTCACTCAAGCGCTTGTTTTAAAACTTTACATCACGGCGGACTAATTTTTCTTAATAGGCGCTTAAATCACGTTGTTTTTCATTATCCTAAAAACAACATTACTGCCCGGGCTTCTCAATCCCGGCTCTGTGGCCAGAGGCTGCGGCGTGCCGCCCTCACATCTGTATGCATTATGGATCTGTCTGAGGTAATAAACAGACCCTGCTCTTATTCCTGCTTCCTGGTATCATTATTCCTTGCCCCTCAGATGGATTATAGCCCACTGTGCAACATGTAGATGAGTGGCGCTCCTCTGATTGCCTTATGGCCATCAGGCTTTGCATATTTACTGCCCATGAATCACGGGTGCAGGAAGGGGAAAAAAAAGGGGAAGAAAAAACCCACAGCAACATATTCTGATCTTCCCTCCTTCACCACTTTTCACCCTCTGCTCCGTTTCACTCTCCCTCCGTCATCCCGGCCTCCCTTCCTCAGTTCTTTTCCTTCAGCTGTCTCGCTCTCGCTGCCTCCCCTCCTCTTCACCACTCTTCTTTCATTGTCTGTCGCTCTCTCGCCTTGATCCCGCACTGTGCATTCCCAGCTGCTTAATTAAAGCATGTATTATTAATACGGCGATATCTTTGTCCATCTTTCTTCGCTGTTCATATGACTGCTACATTAAGTGTAAATTGTTTCGCTGTAATTCCCTTTTAATGTTCCTGTTATAATCAGTGTTTCTTGTGTGCGGAGGCAAGGGAAGACAGAGAGAGAGAGGGAGAGAGAGAATGTGATTGGGATCATAGGCTTTTACTGTAACTTACTGTTTGATGTGTGGCTTGCATACCAGTGGCCCCCGTAATTAGGTCTGTTTTGCAAGTCAAATGTATATGGCACCAAACTGCAAAAATATGAGATTAATAAAAGAAAGTTGTCAGATGTGGCTGGGAATGGTGTGCTGCTTGTCTTTGCGGAGCCCCGGGGAGCGAGCCGCTCACTTCAGTGCTTACAGCCTGTTTTTTTCTAACAGGGAGCCATTGTCCTGTGAAAACCCAGCGTCACCCTGACTTAAAGAGCGCCGTGATTTGTCGCTGTTCGGGATCTCGTCTGACATTTTCTCGCAGCGCATCGTTAATATCGCCCTCCGGTCGCGCTGCACTTCATCACATCCGTCACGCTGCGCATTGTTTTCGCCTCCTTTTTACAATCGGTTCGTCAAAATTAACAGAAGCAGGAGCGAATCTGATTTGTTTTCTCGCACGGCGTTTACACGGACGGCACATTTTGATTCCAAACGTCTCGATTTATTTTGTTCCACCGCGGTGACATTTTTATTTGTGGCACTTGTCACATTAACACATTAAACACACACAGGACCAGAGCGGCCTCCTTCCTGTACACCCTCGTGGTTTTATGGACGACAGGTTTGGCTGGAGCCATGACAGCAACATCTCATCACCTGCACTTTTATTTCCTACAGATATTGTATTCATGGTCACCAGAGGACTGATCCTATTTGAACCTTTACTTCTTATTGCACCAAAGGACTGATATTCGTTGTTTTGGTTCAAATGCACTAACAACTGGATACATTTCAGGTCATAGACACGTTATACACGTTACATATTTTCATCACATCGTGATGTCGAGTTTCCTAAATGTAAAAAAACAACATGATATGACTGTTTATTGAATTCCTCATGCATTCACATTGCCATCAACTTTTCCTTTGGTCTCTTTTTGGGAACAGTTTGCGTACATATTGGTACATTTGGAAGTGTAATTAAATTCTCCTTAGTAGGAACCCTGTTTGCAGTCACAGTACACCCGAATTTCAGTTTGAAGACCACCTACAGCCCAGTTCAAGTGGGTCTCACCTGGAATATTCTTGAGATTTTCTCTGTATTGACATAAAAAGGAGTAATTTCGCATCCACTTTTCACAATTATTTCTGACTTCCGGAGCAGCTCAGTCGCTAGCCTCCACTGCTCTGCTGTCTGCTGGTAGTGCTGCCCTCTGCTGTTCAGTTGTGGGGGTTGCTCCCGAGTTACAGCATGAATTCAAATGAACATAAGAAAAAATTTAGAGGGGAAAATTTTCACTTGACCTTTCGGGTGCTTGGCCAGTTGTCGTTCAGGTGCGTTTTCTGAAGCGTGAGCAGGAGACTCTGTTGAGCTTTCAGTTTCAGAGTCGTGGCAGTGATGTCAAAGACATATGACAGAGTCTCAGTGAGTCAAACTACCAGCAGATGCTTTTAGATTCACTGGTTGAACTTGCTGATCTGAAAACTGACCAGCTTGTTGTGTATGAAGCACATATGTATTGTTGTGATTTCTGTCCTTGTCAAAGGCCCTTCTCTCGACCCTCCTCCAGCCATCGTGTTTAATGAGAAGGTGTTGATGCTTCATCATTTATCGGCCTCCGAGTGCTTGCTCCACACTGTTATTGATTGGAGGGGGCCAATTGGCTGGGAGGACGCTGTAAACTGGGCAATTTAAAAGCTACATCTTTCATTGTCACACGACGAGCGCAGAATGAGATTGTAAGAGGCCGAACGAGCTCGGCAGCAATAAATAAAGGGGAGAAAATATAGGCGACTGATGAGACGGCAGCTGTCAATAAGACTGGTGTCTGTGATGTCGATGATCAGGACGGGGATGATTAGCTGTGATGTAAAGTACTGTAAAAGTGCCGGGCGGAGACGCTTCCTCCTGGTGTCTGAGCTCTGTCTTTAGCGAGACGGATGCTGCTCATGAGTAATGACACAACGAGCGTTCTCACATGGCGGCCGGCCCTGCTCGATATAGTGAGTAGGTAGCCGGGTAAGAGTGTGAGGGGCCGGGTAATATCGTAAAACAGTGTTTAAATATTTTAATTTCATTTGTCAGAGGGGCCCCTCCCTTGCACTCCATTACCCTGACAACCATCCTTCATCAGCTGAATGAGTGCATTATTCATTAGCACTAATTATTTTCACATAATGTCTGCCCCGATATATTTAACCTCCACATTACACCCAGGATAATGGCCTTGTAAAATTGAATTGCGAGAAAGAAGTGGAGTTGGAAAGCTCATTTAAAGAACATAAGAGGGAAGAGAAAAAAAAGAGTGAAGGAGGTGCGTGGGGGGGGGGGGCTTTTGAAGCAGCTGGAGTGGGGGGCTGACAGGAAGAGTGCTAAGCACTTTGGGACACGGAGCCCCAGAAGTGACGGGACATTTGTTCCTGTCTCATTTGCATGCTAAGAGAAGAGCCCGGTGGTTCTCTGTCGGGCTGACGAGATGCCTAAACGCCCCGTGGGTTGAAGGTGCCCTCCAGCCAGGGAGTTAAGATTAGCTCCCCCTGACCTGACACATGACCTAAACCATTAATATAGAAACACACGACCCAGGATGGCAGGAACAGAGAGCAGTGAGTTGACTCTTGTCTCTTTCACCTCACTTCCTCCTCCTCCTCCTTCTCCTCCCCCTGTCTCTGCCGTTACCTCACCTCCTCCTGTCTCCAGCTCTCCTTGCTCAACTTGTTCCTGCACTCCCTGTTCTCTGTCTCTCTTTACCCAGTTTACTTCTGGCAACTCACCTGTACAGACGATCTAAATGGCATCCGATGTCTCACTCACTCGGGCCTCGGTTGGTATTTGCCGCTGAGAAGTACATACAGTTTCCACATGGACGGACCTAAAAAAACAAAGTGAGGAGGACCAAGGAAAGCTTTATACATTCTTTGCTTATTCATGAATTGACATTTGCCAGCTTGCAAAATTTAAACTCAAACAGGGCTTGCTGCTCCACTTACTGCGACGACTGTTGTCTTCTGGGTAAGAGCTGCGCTGACAGCTGAGCCAAATGCTCAGTCACAAAATAAGCAAAAAAAAGCACACAAGCACATGCTGAAATGAACATTTGCGCACACAATCGCACGCTGACACTTTTACGGTGTGTTGTGGAACATTTTGGCTGCACAGACGAATCCGGCTGGCTGTGATGTTCACCCGTTACACATCTGCTGCAATATTAAATAAGACTTTCTGACACTATCAGTTGGAAGCAGTTTTGAGATTGTTTTAAGAATGAAAAGAGAATAAAACTCAGTCATTGATTAATCTCTATCAAGCATTTCCATTTTAGGGTCTGAGGGGTGCTGGAGGTGACCCAGGCTCACGTTGGGTGACGACAGGGTCCACCATGCAGGGGCTCAGGAAGGAGTTTCACATTGGGGGGACACAACAGAAGCCGATCTTTTGCTATGACATCATTTCTGATTTGAGATCTTTATTCTATTTGTGGAAATGCAATAAATTCACAGTTCACCATTTTTTCCAGCTTACAGAGCTTAATTGCTTCCATAAATGACGTTAGTCTTTAAGCTTTTCTGCATCCGGAGCCTGATACTGGACTCACAACAAAGTAAAGTCTCCATTTTTCTCATTACACTCAGAAAATCTCTCATCGCTGCTGCTGTTGTGTTTCCCTCCACTGATTTCCTGACTAATATTACAAACAGTGACCATGTTCGTCTCCAGGCTATGTGAGTACGAATGGGAGTGTGCTGCTTTATATGCTTGATGACGGGTAACTGCGGTTCATTCCAACTGGGAAAAAATATTATTCTCACGCCTCTCTGTGTTACGCCCAGAAGGCAGCGCGCTCTATGTGTAAAGGATCTGTCTCCCTGACATTTAGATTTGCCTTTTAAAGATGGAATTTTTCAAAACTGGCATTTCTTCATATGTTTTCTAGAGGCGACAAAATTATTCTTTTACATCCCAGTCAGAGTGCTCATGCAAGTGTGTAATCTATCCAGTCAGGACTTGGGGTTTTTTTTCCAAGTGATGTTGATGCACCTTCATGTTTTGCCCAAAAACTAGTCCTGTTTTTGTCAAATAAAAGGTTTAGTTTGCGTTTGAAGTCAAAATCACAGCTAAAGTCGTGCAAAAAGTTACCATGTCACTGGCTGTGGTCGCTGTCTTCATGACTGGGAGGGTGCCTGGGAAAAGACACACACACACACACACACACACACACACACACACACACACACACACACACACACACACACACACACACA
>JAUESF010000001.1:18968242-18988638 GCA_032274765.1 Malacoctenus tetranemus | reverse complement strand
ACACACACACACACACACACACACACACACACACACACACACACACACACACACACACACACACACACACACGTGCACTGCACACTGTACGAGCAGACTGCTGAGAGTGAGCTGCAAGAGACACTGACACAGCTTGCTCATTAGACAGTTTCTTCTTGGATTGAGGCCAAATATCTGCAGGTCATAAACTCACTGATGTAACAGGCGAGGCAACTCACTGATCCAGGGAAGTGTTGAAAAGCGACGCGTCTCTTCATGGGACTGCCCCTTATCACTATTTACTAGACTCATGTTGCTTTCTGTCCATGAATGCGGAGCAACACAGTGTACAGTTGGAGGGGATCGCCATGAAACCAACAGTTTTTCTTCAGCACAGCAGGCTTGTAATTACCCTCTACATTATAGCGCTGTCAGTCCTGACAACTAGTGTACAAGCTAAAAGAAACAGTTTGCAGTTTTCTTCCTACTGATATACACAAAATGAATATCTACTGTGTACTTGCAATGCCGAAATTGAAGTGTGTGTGTTTGTTTTCTGTTGGGTTCTTTTAAAACTTCTGGTTAAACCACTGCATAAAGGAACGGGAAACACATGACATCATTCCAAAGGTAGGTGGTTATTTCACCCCATTTTACAGTTTGAACAGTTTGTGAGGAGGAAATGTTTTCATGTGTCTGACAGGACAGTTTCCCAGCAGCTGTTTACTGCACAGCAGCTGAGTAATGCAGCACACAAACGAAAAGCTAAAGTAAAACCTGACAAAGAGTGGATCGACCAGAGAGACGTTAGGAGGAGTACTGTGAAGATCCCTCATATTGTAATATGATAGAGACCATCTACGAATACCAAAGATTCAACTACAGCAGGTCTTTAAATGGGAATATTCTTTAACTTTTTTACTATATTGTGCTGATCTGACCCACAGCTGCCACTGTAAACATTTATCAACATTAATGACAACGTTCATGTGTTACAGGGCAAAATACAAGTATCTGTCTGGATGAATATCACATTTTAAGACCAACTACTGCTGAAAACCAGATGTCCAGAAAGCATGAGATAATTGTTTTGGCCACTTTTTTCCATCATCAATACCACCTGAGAAAAAAACGACATTTTAGGGCCTCCCCTGCCCCCCCCCCCCCCGCCTCTTTCTCAGCCCACCCCCTTTACATGCACGTGCTTTCATCCCCTCAGGGTGCGAGTGAAGGGCCAGCCTCGCTCTCTCATTAACCTACTGGCTGGATAAATCAAAGTGCAGGGCAGAGAGGAGAACCTCAGCCTTGGCCATTCAGATAAGAAGAACACCCTACACCCGCTCATAGCCTACAGCGCAGTGATATATGGATCTGCAGAGGCTAATAGCAAAGTATTGACAGGGAAATGGTGTGCTTATCCTGCTCCTGCATGCTGGGGAGAGGTCCCCAAAGCAGATGGGATTCACTTTAGGGAGAGGGAAGGAGGAGGAGGAGGGTGAGAGGATGAGATAGAAGTGTACTGGGACAAATTAGAGTCTTTATTGCTTTATTTCAGCTAATTTGTCTCAGAGTTTGAGTCTAAAACACAGCTTCCCATCTCATGTCCATGTAAAAAAGTAGCAGCTGGATGCTCCCATAGACAAATCACAAGTTTGTAATGTTGGAATTTGTTTGACACTGGTAAATATCTTTATCTTACAATAAAAGGAAGTTAAAAAAAATGTCAATATTTTGTTCATAATCATGTCTCACAATAAAGTATGAAGCTGCAAGTTCTCTTGTGCAGTATTTAAGAATAATAGAAAATCTGCTCTCAAATACAATGAAATTTCGAAGAAAAAACTGTAAACAGTGAAACAATTAAGAGAAAGTGTGTGTGCATCTTCTCTCTTCTTTCTCCTGTATGTGTGCCTGAACGCACTCAACGATATTTTCTGCACTGGCAGCTAGAAATACACAGGCCAGAGCTCAATAATATGTTTCTCTAACAAGAACCAATAGATCAAGATATAGGCCGTCCTCCCTCTGGTGGAGTCTTTAGAGCAGGAGTCAGTAGGTTATCGCTGTGGGCGCTGCACCTTGTTCTAAGTGCCAGCTTTATCAAGTAGAACCAATTCTTCCTCTGATGTGCCTGTGGATGCAGGAGACGGGCCCTAATGGCCACACTTCATCAACCTCAGAGAGGATGTAGGGAAAAAAAAGAGAAACCAGCAGCCTCTGATGTCAGATAAAGTTGTTGACACAGTTCAGTTACTGGACCACCAGGCATATTCCTGCTGGAGCCCACAGTGAATTACACACCTGTAGTCATTTAGATCTCGTACCTGCCAGCTGACACTTTCGGAGACCGAGTTGACAATGCTTAATTTGTGACACCACATATACAAGCACGGTGTCCTGTAGGAGCTGGGAGGGCTGCGGTAACAGAAACAAGGCGACACCGTGTCCTGAATGATGGTTCCTGTGTCATCTGAAGACATCACAACACTAGTGTGTGGTCACACAGGGACAAAATGAATAACCATGAATGGACAAGGAATCCATATGAGATATTTGATCCTTTAAAGCAGAAAAATACCTTCAGTTGGTAAGTATCTCAATACTATACACACAAAAGAAGGTCTATCTGCACATAAGTGATAAAAACCCAACTTGCATTTCTTTTCTATTCGCTCTCATGTGTTGAAGGTAAAAAGGAGCCGCCCTTGCTGTGAGATCATATCAGTGGTCTGATTCAGCATCTTTCTGGTGGTTCCGATCCTAAACAATGCTTCCTAAAACTTGCAGTATTCCCAACTCTGAAAAACAACAAGGTTGCATCGGCAAGCATGAGCAATGAGGGCGAAAACAATGCACCGTCCCAGCCTGCCAAATGCCTCTGTTCCTCTAAAGAAGGCCGCACATAAACAACTTTACATCTGGATGCCAAGCACTGTACCGGGGCCTGTCTACGACCATGATTACCCACTTGACATCTTTATAGCTCCATGGCAGACATCCTCTTCAGCAGATCTATGGAGAGAGATACACAATGCCAAAGTGGCCCCACAGTGCTGGTGTGGGACATCAGAGTTTTGTGTTGAAATAATTAGCCTGCTTAGCTGCCATCTGGGCTCTGGTTGCTGGTGTGTGGCATGAGCCAGGTGCTTCATGGGTAATACCACAGAGAGACATACAGCAGATGCTCATGGGCAGAGCTGCCCACCTTGGCAGAGATCTGGAGTCGGCTAGTTTCTACACAAATCTGAAAACCACAACAGGGAATACAGGCAGGACTGGCTTGAGCAAAGCATCTTGAAGGAGGCCCATTTAAAGCGGTTTCAAGCAATTACAATCATTAGTCAAGCTGAGGTCAATGAAATCTGGATGATGCTAATAGTCAAGTTTGCGTCGAGAGAAACTTTAACCCAGCAGAATAACCAGAAACGTGCTTTTCACCGATAGCCAAATCTGTGATAGCTTCGCTCCTTCTCACATAAAACACGAGGCAAATAATCAACAGCCTTATCTGTGAGGAGCAGGTGCCATTTAACGACTGCCCCGCCTCGACACAGCTCAAAATCTGAAGAGGCTGAAACATTTTTTGAGCAGTTCAGTAGGCCAGTAACTTGATAAGGCCCCTGGATTTACTCGATGAGGTAGAAAGTTCCTGAGCAAGCAGCAGGCATGTGGTTGTTGTTCCCAGAGGGCTGAGAAACCGTATCTGCCCTGAAGGAGCATCCTCTTTGGTAAGCACTTCTTATCCAGGCCATCACTGCAGGCCGATAGCGGCAGGGTAATATCCAGTAACTGCAGCTTTATGTGCGATCCAATACTTGGATCAATCCCTAGGACAGGAGGGTTGCCATTAACCCCTGAGATCTCTCTCTTTTTTTCCACTCTCCTGTTTTGTCTTGACTCCAGTTTTTTTCCTGATACTTTAGAAATCCAGAGATAATTTTGAAGAAGGAGAAATCCTTCTAAATTGTTTGTCTGAGCAGGAAGGTGACAACTGGACTGCTTGGATTACACACAAAAGTGCCATGATATTACAGTGGGCCTCAATCTACATATTTGTGGCCACAAAATTCACAATAAGTAGTTACACTCTCAAGTATTGACTTTTGATAGTCTAAAAATGAACTTTGAGGCTTGGTGAGATAACACAGCTGTGTAAGTATCACTGTGGATATACAACGGTACAGTGTGTCCATGTGTATGTTCTGTTTGCACTGGAAGGTGAAATAATGCATAGGATTATATTTCTATATCTACAGTATGAATGAGTATGAGCAGACGTGCATGTGTGTGTGTCTGTGAGTGTGTGCATGCGTGCAGCCTTGTGTTTGAGAGTGTGTACGTGGAGAGAAAGCTAGAAAGACAGCTCTAAAGAGAGATGGTGAGAGCAGGAGAGAGACAGTGGGTTTGAGACTTTGTTTGAAACTCTCAATGCTTTGGGGAGTATTGCCCCATATATCGTCCCATGTGACTGAGCCAAGAAAGCTACATGAAGCACAGACATTGTTCTCGCAGCGCATCATTTCTATTGCTGTCACTGAATATAAATGGATAAATCGTCACTGAAATTACTTTATAGTGCACCAGGTATTACTATTACCGTTAGAAACAAAATTACAAAACATATAAATAGCGTTAAAATTTTGAGTCACAGTAATAAAGTGTTTGTGTTTAGTTTTTCTACACTCTTGATTGCATCATTAAAATAGCACAGACTTTTCCAAATGAATAACATAATTATATCAATGTAATAGTTACTAAATAAAACAGCTCTTAAATTCACTCAGACTGAGTCAGAGCAAAATGCAAAGTGATGTCACGTATTTACAATGCATGGAAAATAAGGTGGTATCCCACATAAATGTGTTTTAATCACTGTGCAGCACAAACAAATTTGAACTAAAATATGTCCGAAGTTTACTTAAGCAAAATTGTTTTTCCCATCAAGATACATGGAACCATTTATTTAGTTTAAACAAACAATATCATTGGGAGGGCTGGTTATATTCTCCAAGTAATTAAGATGGAAAAAAAACTGACACTGACAAATACAACATGTGAAAAAGGTTAAATTCACGAGGTTTTTTTCACACAGCTATTTAAAAGTGGAAGCCATAGCTGCAAGTTTAGGTGCCTCCTGAAAATACAGTCCAGCATTCAAGTCTAATTAAAAAGTACGTGAAGTTTCACTTACCATGCTACTTTTTCGAAGAGGGGTCAAGACCCCCAGAGCTGGATCGCAGTTGTGGGACTGAACAGTTGAGCACATCCCCTCTTTCCAACACAAGCGTCAGAGGCCACGAGGCAGCCGGCTGCGCTTGGCTCCATGGCAGTGACAGGACTGGGCGCGAGCGAGCCATCTCGGCGGGCTCGCGGCCGGTCTATCGGAGGGCTGGTCAACTGGCCCGGCAGCAGAGACGAGGGGACAGGCTCACCGGGAGGAGAGCAGAGCCGGAGTGGGCTCTGCTGGAAGGCTTTTTCGCCTCTCCTTCCCTGAATGAAAGCAATCCCTAAGAGTGAATGGGTAATGAGAGACTGGCTCCTGAGATTTTAGCTTTCTTAATCATGTTCATAATTAATTCAAGAACATTGATAATTTCATTACATTCTTTTTGTCTTATCAATAAATGATGTGCCTGCACTTTTGGTCTTGTGTATACGGGAGAGAGGGAGGAAGAGAGGGAGAGCGAGGGACAAGAGAAGTAATACTGCACTAAAAGCACAGGAGATGGAAAATGATACAAACAGGGAAGTGGTAATTATAATCTTTGACCAAGCCACTGGAAGCACAATATGAAGTCAAGTGGCTACAAATAATTAATAAGGCCTCCTGGTGTGTGTGTGTGTGTGTGTGTGTGTGTGTGTGTGTGTGTGTGTGTGTGTGTGTGTGTGTGTGTGTGTGTGTGTGGAGCGTGAGGAGCTGGGGGGGAGGGTGAGTGCTGACAAATGTCTTTGTTGAACAATATTTCACCAAACCCTCTAAGTGGTCGTTTTTAACCCCACCCCCCAACCCAAAAAAGGGAAAAAAAAAACTGAAAACACAACAATTAAACATCACCACGGTGATGTCACACACAGTGCTGCCGTTACGTGGTGAGTAACACGCTCACCTTTAATCCTCACCTTTAAATGGGGGCTGGAGGGTGGAGGATGCCTGTCTTATAATGCCCTTCAGATCCAATGAGGGCTCAGGTTTCAGAAACATTAGTGCACTGAAGCAGGTTTTAAAAGACCATTCTGCGCCCTCCCTTCTCTCCGCTCCACGTGCCCTCTGTCAGGTCAAGAAAGGGAAAAAGTGAGGAGCCATTTTCTGTCTTGTGGCAGATATAGTTTCCAGTTATTTGGCAGCAGGAATAATGAGACAATATGCATTTTTAATAGTTCATCCTCGGAATATTCAATAACCCTTCACCTCTGCGCACGCTCTTATAGATTCTGCGCTTTATCAATCGAACGCTTGGTTCAAAACTGAGCTGAAAATAGCAAGAGAGGGTGGGAGCAGGGTGGGGGGGAGGATGTAATGGATATCTCTGTTTCCTAAAAAAAAAATGCTGTGAGGATGATGGAGGAAGGCTCTGACTCTTCTGCACCAAAACAAGACAAGCTGGACGGATGGTTTCCAGCAGCCTAATCCGACAGTGAGTGACTGACTGCGCTGTCAAAGGTCTAATCTTCTACCAGAATAGTGGAGTAGGCCGTTTATTCTGATCAGACCTCCTTGAAATATAATCATTAGGCTATTGTAAAGCAGGTGTTTAAAGCAGCGCTGAGATATGTGTTGAGGGAGGTTTTCAGTGGACATCCAGCGTTTTATCAATTACCATAAAGGCTTCTTGGAAACGTCTCTCTTGCACCATGTATCTGAGAAAAATAACTGAAATTACAGTAATTTTACCATAAAAGCAGTGCAGGCCATTGCGGGACATTTTGAATTTTGTCATTTTCTAATGGATTTCTACCTTATGAGTCACCATAGTATAGATTGGTAACGCTATATGAGGCATTAGAGATTCAAGTACTTTATGTCCTATTTATTCCTTATGTGCCACGGGCCCCATGTCTTGAGATATGACCAGCTCAACACAAGAAACCTTTAATAAAATAAAAAAGTAAAAAGGGGAAAATAGAGATTTACAGCTGGCCATTTTGACAGTAGACTTGATATAAGGTGTTCATAACAAGTTTTGCATTTTATTCCTGGTCCCCTCACACACATTTTAATCATATTTTATGTGATCTATGTATGCAGCACTCATCCTCTTTCTGTCACCCAACCTCTCCAATGTGTCCCTCTTAAACAGATTGCTACAATACTTGTAATGATGGTCCTTCCCAGCTGTGCTGCAGGAGAGAGGAAGGGAGCAGCAGGCTATAGTATTACCATAATACCCGCTCCCTCCCTCCACTGTCCCAAGGGCCCATGTGGGGCTGCATGGGGATGTGGGGTAACTCTGCTGTGGAGGGGACTCAACTGGCTGCCGGTCCTGCGGGCTGTGTGTGTGTGTGTGTGTGTGTGTGTGTGTGTGTGTGTGCATGTGTGTGTGCGTGCGCGCGAGACTGTGACAGGGCTGAACCTGCCTGTGGGCGATGTAATAAAAGCGCCACACACTGCTGGTAGTGATGGTGGCACTGCTGCTGTAGCTGCAGAGGAGGGGATAAATATAAACCAGGACCGCATCAAGGAGACGGCCCTCCAGTCACAGCCTGACTTACATCCTAATAATTAGGCCCCTTTCCAATAAAACTGGGATTTGTAGCCATGCATCTCTTTTACTTGTGTTTGCCACTGCAGTGGGAGGGATGCATGATCTGCTGCAGTCTCCGGGTGAAGCTGAGAGGATTTAATTTCGGTGAAGTTGGAGAGTGATCAGCGACGTTCGCTCGGTTTACCTCATGACGGTCGGGATTATCTCCACCTGCAACACAGGAGATTTACTCCTCTCTATACATTCATGTTTGACTCCCTTGATTAGTAAACACGTATTTAGCCAACCGGATGCACACAAATACACACACAATTATGCAGTTTCTCCTGCTGTCTGACATCGACTAATCAATAGTTGCGGCATGCTGGCTGCTCTGGTATGTTATCTTGAACCTAATGCGCCCTGGATAATCTTTTTACGCCTACTTGCCCTCTCGCTAACATTACCTCGTTCTCTCTCTATTGTCCTTTTTCAGTTACTGGTTTCTCTGGACACCACCTTATCCACCTATTATGGGTCGAGTGATTCCAGCTTGTGGAACAAAAGTTATCCAGCATGTCTGCCTTTTTTCACGTGTGTACGTGTTTCAAATCGATGCCTGCCTCGTCATTTCACCGTCAAATCACAGGACTCCAAAGGCTGTCGAGCTGCTCATTAATCTCTTTTAATGTTATGCTGGTGAGAAGTGTACGATAATTTTATAAAAGTTGGATTAGGAGGAGCGAAAGTGATGGAGAGAGAAAGAGCGAGAGAGAGAGACAGAGAGAGACAGAGAGAGAGAGAGAGAGACAGAGAGAGAAGGAGGAGCTGGGTGGGTGGCAGGCGGCCCAGGCAGGGGGTATCAAGCTAATTAAAGCAAGCATTTGTCAGAGATTAAGCCTTAAACAGAAAAGGTCATCTGAGCACCAGAGCACACTGTTTCGCTGCTGTGCTCTTAGGGCAGTCTAAACCTTTCCAAGCTAAATGGTAAAGATGCTATTTGCCAGGGATGGGGGGGAGGGGGGAGGGGCTCCAGATCCCAACCAGTGACAAGACTGACACCCGGGTCATTGGTTCTTCACTGTCCATTACACATGCTGGTCAAAGCTGGCAATCGGTGTCATTTAGGGATGAAAAATAAGTGCTGGGACAAGATCAATAGACGCGGCCGTCTGTACCAGCTGTGATTAATTGACTGTCACCAATTAATGACTCGCCTGTTGCAACGCCACATGATTTCAGCGGAGCGAGGCGCATGTTCTTTCATACCAGCCTGATGCTGGTTATTTTGGGGCAAGTTTCCTCGGAATAAATTCATTAACCACTTGCAGCTACAATTTGCAGGTTCGCTGTGGCAGCCTGGAAAGTATCTCTGACTGCATCTTGTATGTCAGGTGCTCTTTGAAGTCATCTGTGAAACTGAGAGGAACGTGAGCTTCAATGGGAACATGCACAGAGAAATCCACACAGCTCTTCTTTTTTTTAGTCCAATCAAAAATCAGTTTCTAAAAATATTTGAACACTTTCTTGTTTTTATTTACTTGCTGTTTCAGATTGTGCGTACATTCTCGTTATGCAGTGATAATAAAAGTAACACAACATTAGAATCCTTCGATCTTTGGCATATAGAAATTTAAACATATTAATCATGTACATTTACTCCAAACATTAGCTCACAAAACCACCACTGGCATGAAAAATGAGTGAGAACAAGTGCATGTGATTCATTTCATAGGCCACTGAAAACAATCAAACATGTGCTGGTGACGTTTTAAACTGGGATCAGTGTACAAGGTTATTTTGTCAGTCAGTCAATCCTAATCTGGTTTGCTCGCCCGAAGATGTTCTGGTCTGAGATACGATGACGCACAGGACAAGCTGGTTTAGATATGACTAATGGCTCCAGGCCCCAAACTGAGGAGGAGATGTAATTTGAAATATTTGGAGTGGAAATTATGCTAATATTAGATCACTCTGTATTGTTATTTATGAATTAGGTCATTTATACATGATAAAGCCCTGAAACAATATAAAACAGCGATGCTTTGATGGGATGGCCTTTGCTCAAAGAACCTGTACTGATGACATCCAGAGAACAATAGCTGTCTTTTTTAAGGCTTTTGTGATTACAGACATTTATCAAAGCAAACAGAGATGTTAGACCAGAACAAAATACATTGTGGTTTTAGGGACACACTGGCCTGCAGCGACCAAGTTTCAGGACTTCTGTTTGGGAGGAAGTTCATTTTGCAAACAAACCAAAGGACTTGACTCGAATGGTGCTCTTTATTTGTTTACAATGTCGCTGAAATAGAAACCACCCGTAAGCTGCAGCACATCTGCAAATGTATTACCTATTTTATTTACTATAGCAAGCCTTTGGAGACTTTTGAGACGAGATTCTTTCCAGGTTCATTTTTGACATTTATTTTTCGAGTACAGGCTTTAACATGCAAATAAGGATCCAATTTTGGCATCACTTTGGATGACTGGCAGCTTTATATACACACATATATTTATGGAGAGAAGTGTTGTCTTGTTTTTTTGTGTAAGAAAATACTGCATTTAAACTTGAGGCTCAGTTTTGTTGACAAGAGGTCATTTAGCACAGACAGGTAGGAATGCTGCAGCTGAAATCATTGACCCTCTGAGAAGACAGTGCTTACAAATGCCCCAATGTGCAGCCAAACAAGGCCAAGTAAGGGTTGGTACAGTCACTCCATGCTACTATTTTGCACACTAGTGTTTGTCACAGGTGTTTAGCTGATAGCAATGTAAATGATAACTTGCATGTGTGCAGGGAAAGCTCAAACAGGACACAAACGCAAGCACCTCTCAGTCTAAAGTTGATCACTTTATCATAAAGTAGTGGTGAGTGCTCTTAATTTGGTAATATAAAACAATAATGGAGAAGTGTCGCTACAAATGGCCCACTACAAGTCCCAAAATATAAGGAAACTTGATCAAAATGATTTACTTTCTTTCATTTGGAGTATGAAGAGTAATTTCATTATGACCTAACATGGGCTTGCTATGAGTTTTGAACATGTTTCAAATGTCTAAAGCAGCCTTTTAAATGTTTTAATGAATGAAGTTCTCTTCTGATTTTTCTCTTATCTCATAATAAATCCAAAATAGCCTTCATGTTGGGAATCATTCAGTCAAACATGTCGCTGGGAAGAAACCAAAACACTCGCTTCATAAAAAAAAAAGTGTGGTTAAGGACATAAAAATGGTTACCGTGAAGCAGAAAGTGGCTCCTGGTCTATTTTGTAGACGAAGAAAATAATATCTTAGAACTTCTCAGGTTTGCTAAACATGGGTGTGAGTAATTAGCCTCAACGGTCTTCCGGTGTGTAGAGAGCAGCAGCGGCTACATATTCATGGCCCCGCCGGCTTTCCGTAGACGTCAGATTCGACGCGCTGAGCCGTGGTTCCTGTTGCTGCCTTGAAGTTTGGAGCTACTCAGGCTTTGTTATGATTGTGTCCATGTTCTCCAGAGAAGTGCAAAAAATGGCTCAGAGCCACTCGTCGACCCCCTCCATGACTCTGCCCATTTCGTGTCACATTTGCCTCGGGAAGGTAACTCGCCGCGCTGCTTTTTTTTTTCTTAATCTACACTTTTGTAGTTGACACGCGTCCGTTTAGCCGTTAACAATGACGGGTGCCGCTGCTTGTTCCGGGCTGTCGCACCGGCTACTGTCCGTGCTAGCTTTAGCGGTCCCGGCTTTTCACTGCAGCTTGTTTTCCGTGAACCTGACTCGTGTCTGTGTCCGCTCAGGTCAGTCAGCCCGTCGTCTGTTCGAACCACCATGTGTTCTGTTCGTCCTGCATGGCGATGTGGCTGAAGAAAGCCCGCCATTGTCCCACCTGCAGAGTCCCCATCACGGCGGACAACCCCTGCAAGGAGATCATCGGTGAGTCGCAGCGCAGAAACAACGGGGGAAATAAACAAACGGACAAAGCGGGAGGGACGCCGGGGTGATGAGAGGCTGCGCCCGCCTGCAGCGCCCCACGGTTGAGTCACGGTGACACAGCGCTGAATAAAGCATGTTAAGTTCCAGCTTCAACTCGTGCAGCTGTAACATTAGTCTCGTCACTTGTCTTCGTGGGCCAACTGGGGACATTTCGAGTCGGTTCTTTCAGTTCGGGTTTATACTTTTTCCTTCTTGACAGCTTGAAATTTTAAATACAAACCTGCTACTCTGACATGAAGTAAACTCGTTATTTGCGGTTCACAGAGTTACCAGTGCTTCAAACCGAAGGTCACTGGAAGGCTGCAGGATGACAAACAATGGGAACATGGAGTGCAGTTTTGAGGGGGGGTGGGGTGGGGGGGGATTGCGTCATTTAAGTTATTGCTTTCTAAATCATCATTACAGGAAGTTCAGAGAGTGAACAAAGCCTACTGATGTCATTTTTCAGTAGTTTGTGTTGGATCTCAAATTTTTTTTTACATCTCTATTCTGCCCGACTCAAAATTGTTTCTCAGCATTTGATTAGACTAGTGCTCAGCAGCAGTTACAGGTGGGCTGAGTTGAAAGTATCATCAATGAGACTTTCGGTCACTGATTGGCTCGGGATTGATATCAAAGGTCTTTATTTTAAAAAAAATATCGAGGTAAAAGGTGATGCATCAGTCAATGCTGCACTGGAAAAAGGAGGTGTATATATGCCCCACACACTGCGCTGAATTCAGGTTAAGAAATGCAAGCAAATGACTTCTGGATTTCATGTGAGTTTGCTCATTAGCCAAACCAATTGGACTAGTTTGTCTAGTTTCAAACTTCAGATTCTGACTTGGTTTTTGGTTTTCCTGCAACGTACAAATTAAGTAATTGCCACCGTCCACTGATGCAAAAGATTTCATTTCTGGCACCCTGAGGTCAGTTAAACTATAAAGCTGGGCACATTGCACAAGTTCATGGAGAGAGAATGCCTGAGAATTAGAGATGAGATGGTAAGACCTGGGCATAATGGGCATATTGAGGCACTGCTGTCTGCTTTCATTGAAGGATCATTTGTAGTCCCTGCAAACCTCAAACAAGCCTGTCTTCTACTTATGCTGCTTTGTTCCCTCAAACGAATGCTTCATTTGTGTGCAAAAAGACTAAAGCAATGTGTTTGCACAGATCCTTGACTTAACCAAAAATACAGTTTGTCATGTCCTTTTTTTTTCCCTTTTTTTTAAAAAAAAGGAAATTCAGAGATTTATTGGTGAAATCTGGACATTTTAAGGTGTCATTGAAAGAGCATTAACTCAACTTTTAGTTTGGCACATGGTGTGGGTAGCACTGGGATTGAGGTGTAACTCTACTCAAGTCAACAAGCTAAAGTTTCTGTACTCGTATTTCAGGAGGAACCAATGAGGACAAATCGGATGATAACCGTGATGTGAGGAAGTGTCTCCGAAAAACCCGAGGAGAGCTACTTTTACGGGAGTATGAGGTATATAGAGCTCCATCAGATCTCTACATTCAGTTTGTCCTGGCTTTGTTGCCCTAAAGTCTCGTTATGTTTTGAATGATGCGTTTCTCCAACAGGATGAGTTTGAGGCGTTGGTGAAGGAAAATGAACTGCTGAAATCCCAGAAGCAGTGTCTCCAGGAACAAGTGAAGGCCGTTCTGATCTCGGCCAGAGACCATTCATTGCAAGGGGACAGCGACGAACTTGCTCCCTGTACTCTGGAATATCTGAAGAGCATGGAGCAAACCGCAACAGAGGGTGGTGCACATTTCAAGGACGAAATAGAAGGGTTGAAAGAGGTGCATGAGCTAACACACTGCATATTTTCCAAGACATTGCTCTGATGGTGTGGGCAGATGTCACTTTCCTCATAGGTGCTGACATATTGTTCATGGCAATCGGTTCTTATCTCGTCATTCAGGCGTGCAAGATGTTGCGGACTCAAAAGAGGAACCTTGCACAGGAGAACGCGAGACTGAAATTGGAGGTGCACAACCGGTCTCCTAAGAAGTAAGTATTCTCAAAGCACATTTACAAATGCCATTTTTCTGAAAGTACAGTTTTAAAAAGTGTTGTCTAAACAACAAATTGTTCTATCTCCAGGTTTGGCCGGCTCACTGTCCAAGTACTGGAAACTAAACTTGAGCAGAGCGAGCATGACCGGCACAACCTGAGGAAGGCCTTGGAGCGCAGCGACAAGTACATCGAAGAGCTGCAGCGTCGGCTGAGAATAGTCGTGAAGAGAAACCTCAACATGCAAGAGGCGTCTGGTAAAACCAAGGCCGGCACAGAAACTCTGACACGCCGAGAGAAAATCAAACTGATGCTGCAAAGTTTGAGTGACGATGAGGAGGAGATAGACTGCGGCTGTCCCGAGGGAGAAAGTTCATCATCTTCAGGAAATCTCAATTTGGCGACGAGGCCTTCTGTCGAGGGCAGCGAGGTCGGAGCGGACGCTGCCCCAGACCAAAGCGAGGCCTCTGAAAGCTCCCCCTGTGCTACCCTGCCTGCCACGCCGTCCGCTGCTCTCCGTTCCTTGACGTTGAAGAGCCCGGATAGGGAAGAAAAGATGCGTGCATGTAAACCTATGCCTCATCAGAGGAGGCTCAATTTTAACTGTAGTCCTGAAAGGGAACCATACGTCGCCGGCTCCAACGTCCCCTATAGGTACTTTCGCATATTCGGCCAAAGTCCTTGTGCAGACTTTATGAAACTATCAATGTCTACCTTCTGGAGCAGTTTGCAGAAGCCCAACTTTGACTTGCCAAGACCAAGTGAACAAAGCTCACCGACGGGTTCCATATCATCTGACGAAGAGGAGGCTATCTTGAACGTGGCCTACGACGACAAAGTGTCAGAGTTGAACTTAATGATGCGAGAGAGCGAAAACTCTGTCCGCAAAGCGTCCCGGCGCATCTGTTTTGCTCACGCCTTTGAACCTCCCATCCCTGCCGATCCTTACCGGACTGACGTTTGGCAGCCTCTGAAGCCACGCAAACGGAAGAAACTCCAAAAAAGCCAGAATGTGGACGCCGCCTCGAACGGTAAAGAAGCTGAAAAACCATCTGCGGAGGAAGGTTGTTCTGCATCCACATCGGGTGAAATGGATGATGCAGAAGTCCCAGGCTGCTCTGGACACACAGGACCCTCCCAGTCCCAAGAAGGGTCTCTTGATTTGCCGTCTGAATCCATAGACGAGGTTGAGGCTGGCCCCTCTGGCTCTCCGAGGTCGGTGAGCCAACACGAAGATCCTGCAACTCCCCCGTCTTCCAGCTGCGCTCCTGACGAACCTGCGAACACGACAGAAACACCAGAACTGAACAGCAGCCAGGCGAGCAAAAGAAAGTGCAGTCCCTTCAGCCCACACACTGACACCAAACACTCAAAGCTCGACTGAGGGCCAGCCAAACCTGAACGGTCTTCTCACTGTCGTGTGTTGGGTCCGGTTTTGATGATTCACCAGTTTCATAAAGCTAGAAAAATATTCCACCTTGCTTAGAGTCAATAAGTGAACGCTGTACTTGGCTTGTACTTAGTCATTCGAATGAAGGCCAAATAGGGCAGGATTGCCAGTTTTTGTGCGGTTTATTCTTTTGGTAGGACCGGCAGTGAAAGCTTTTAGTCTAGAAATCTGTCACTATCTTGTACACATGCTGCCAAACTGTTGGTCACACATATTTCTTGACCTGATCTTCGACTTTCAAGACAGAAGTGGCCAAATGTTATGACCTCTTCAGAAGAAAGTTTGATTTGACTTTAATAAATAAAAACTGATACAAATTGAAATTCTGAGTATTCATTATTTTCAGCATAATTTCACTGCTGTATTCCTGAGTATTGTATCATGGGGTTTTTCAACTTTAAGTAGAAATTCGGTAAAGGTAATGTTTCCCATGTAGTTCTGTCGTGCGGTTCTCCCTGATGCTTTGCAGAAAGGCTACATTAAATAGCTTCAAGTACTAATTTGCTGCCATTAAAGGTGGAAACAGCCCAGCGCCTGTTCATGTCGATAAAAGCATGTAGCCCGTAACGACACACATTAGACCTCACGCACAGCTATTCCATTGGTGCAGAAAGCGCCTTATTTATTATGCAAATTTAACGATATCGTGTATATTTCACATACCTCTAATCGCTGCATGAAATTTTAATTGGGGAACCGTTGTGGGTTGAATAAATGAAGTGTTAATTCATTGGGATTAATTAATTTAGGTAAAGAAAAGTACAAGGTTACGCTGGTGTATTAAATCAATTTGTTTAGCGCTCATCTGGCGATGATGGGCTTTAATGATAGGACGGCGCTCTCATTAGTTCCAAGGGTTAATATGAGCGACGGGGACGGTCTGCCAAAGCTGAGCCCCCCACCCCCCACCCCCCGGAAAACCGTCTGGATCAGTGACACCGATGGGAGCGATTGACAAACTGCGACTGATCATTGAAACGTTTCCGTCCCGATGAGTGCAAACATCGCTGCCTTTTTGTTTCGTACAGTCTCACAATAGACTTGCTCGTTTTTTTTGGATACCTTGCCTGAATTCCCCTGGAAAAAAAAAACAATTTCCTGAAATCAAATGAATGAGGTCCAGCCCAAAATAGATTGCTGCTCAAATAAACAGCATTAAGTCCATGTTTTACGGCCTCTGAATGAAGAACAGGGCCTGAAGGCACGGGGACTGGTGCGTTTCTGTGGCTGGATGGAGCGGAGGAAGCCCTTAAAAACGCCAGGCGTCTAGTCTCCAGATGTTATTGCCTGCCCTGTGAGCAGTTTTTATCTGTCAGCCTGCTCACTGTTCTGGCAGTTTATGTCTCGCGAGAGCAGCCGAGCACGGGCTTGACGAGATCTGAGGCGCTCAGGTGTAAGAGCCTCTCTCATCCCCAGCAGTGGGAAACAGTAGACAGATAAGTGCGTCTGAGAGACTGCAGGCATCTCTGTGATCTCCGGGCTCAAGGCTGCACTCGGCGCACTACACAGCGAACTACACTGCATCATTACTGGATAGGCAAAGGATCACTGTGTGTCTATGACTATTTTCCAGCTCTTGTAGCCGTTTCCCCTTCTTTCCCGTGCACTTTAATTGGAGAAGCTCGCCAAGATGATGTCCATGAACAGCAAACAGCCGCACTTCGCCATGCATCCCTCCTTACCCGAACACAAGTATACCACCCTGCATTCCAGCTCGGAAGCTATAAGGAGAGCCTGTCTACAAACTCCACAGGTAAATTATACCCTAAACTTTCACTTTGTCCTTTTTTTCTCGACACAAAGCTGCTTGTGGCGCCGAACGCTGTCTGTGCGTAATAACAAGGGGCGCTCCAAGGCACATTCAGCCAAGACGCGCGCTTAATGTTTTTTTCATGTATTCCACAGCAATCACTCGGAGAGTCTGTGATCTTTTTGAAAGCATGCTCACGCAAAGCCCGGCTTTACTGTTTTTGTATTAATTTTTATGACTTGCCGCTTCTGAAGGAATACTCCGACTCTGTGGTGTGTCGCCAAAAGTCCCGACTGACAGATACATTTATTAATGTTTCTTCTTTTTCTCCTCTCGCGTCTTTCTTTTCTCTCCTCGTCTTTTCACGTTTCCTTCCCGTTTTCATGCCTTCTTTTTTACTTCCGCCGCTGTAGCTGCAGAGTAACATATTCGCGAGCCTGGATGAGACGCTGCTCGCCCGGGCTGAGGCGTTGGCGGCCGTGGACATCGCGGTGTCCCAGGGCAAGACGCACCCGTTCAAGCCCGACGCCACCTACCACACGATGAGCACGGTGCCATGCTCGTCGACGTCCACCGTCCCGCTGGCACACCACCACCACCACCATCACCACCACCACCACCAGAATCTGGAGCCCCCGGACATCATGGACCACATCAGCTCGCCGTCCCTCAGCCTGATGTCCAGCGCGCACGACGGGACAGGCGGAGGAGGCGGCGGCGGCGGCGGCGGAGGTGGCGGCGGCGGCGGAGGGCTCATCTCCACCTCCTCTCACCCGCACTCGCACATGCACGGCTTGGGCCACCTGTCCCACCAGGCTATGAGCATGAACTCGCCTCTCACCCACCACGGGCTCTTACCGGGCCATCACGGAGGAGGTCAATGCGGCCCAGGGCTCACGAATACCGGACTCCCCTCCATCAATGACTCGGATACAGACCCAAGGGAGCTGGAAGCTTTCGCGGAGCGCTTCAAGCAGCGGAGGATCAAACTGGGGGTCACCCAGGCGGACGTGGGCGGCGCTCTGGCTAATCTCAAAATCCCCGGCGTGGGCTCGCTGAGCCAAAGTACAATTTGTCGATTCGAGTCCTTAACTCTGTCCCACAACAACATGATCGCGCTCAAACCTATTCTGCAGGCCTGGCTGGAGGAGGCCGAGGGGGCCCAGAGGGAGAAAATGAGCAAACCTGACATTTTCAACGGAGGGGAAAAGAAACGCAAGAGGACCTCCATAGCGGCCCCGGAAAAGCGATCTTTGGAGGCTTACTTCGCCGTGCAGCCTCGGCCGTCGTCCGAGAAAATAGCAGCTATCGCTGAAAAGTTGGACCTGAAAAAAAATGTGGTGCGAGTGTGGTTTTGTAACCAAAGACAAAAGCAGAAGAGGTTGAAATTCTCCGCTGCTCACTGATGGTCAGAGACAAGAACAGCAAGAACAACAAAAAAGTTGTATGACTGAATTTGGGGACCAAGGGACACTAAGACACCATTTTCAGTCTTTTGTCTCCAGCGATTTTACACGTTGGTGCACAGCGGGCTTTAGATACCCATTTTATGAGGCTTCATATATCTTGTTTATTTTCACGTTATCGGTGAATGTGAAGTATGCAAATAACAGATTACACAGATTTCGCTCAGTTGTTGCGAGGGAAACTTTTAGCGACGTCGACATTGCCTTTTAAACACATGTGGACAGAGGTAATTTGCTTGATACTATAGCGAGTTATTTTCTCCTAATAGGCCTATTATTTGAAGTATAGCCATTTACGAATTACCTCATTGATTGTTGACCTATGTTTTTGGTTTGGTTTTTGTCGTTGTTGGTATAGAATAATTCATGAATCTGTTCATTTATTCATCTTGTTATTATTATTAATTTTTTTGGAGGCTGCTATGAAGTCAAATTTAGTTGCGAACTTTGATGGCTAACTAAAAAAAAACACAGGCCTGCATGAAATTCTAATTCACGGGAGGTGATTTCAGCCTCTGTGGGCTCTCACATTTACAGATCTATTTATTTTGAATTTGCACAAAAAAACCCTTTAGGTTTATAAGATCGGTTATGTCAAAAAAATGGTTTTGTATATACAGACATCACTTTATCACTTATCAGAGGTGAGCTCCAGTGTTTTGGAAATAAATTAAAGGGTCATGTCAACACTTATTGGCAGTAATTTTTGCAGAGATCAGAGCACGAAAGCCTTGTCTGCTTCGTCAGCGCTATATCACACTGGGAGAAAAAAAAAGCTAAGGGAAATTTCTTTTTCTGTGTGTTTCAGTTTGCAGTGCAAACACTCTATGCATTGGAAAAAGCATCACTGCGTACAGTCAAGCTGTCTGCCGACAGACCTTCTTTTGTGGATGGTGTAAGTCACTGTTAAATGCCTGTTTTCACATTAAGATCACCACGTTGTTTGTCGTGTTAATTGTTACGAAAAACGTTGTGTAAGTAATATTTTACTTTGTGCACAAGTATGTTTACAAAACTGCAGCGACGTGTGCATCATGGAAAAAAAAACAAACTACTGTCCCACTGTCTCCTTCCCTCTCTCACAACTTCTCCACTCTCCTCTGTTGTCCTCTTACTTTCATTGGTACTATTCATCCTGTAAGCCAAATCCAACAGGGAGGTGTGTTCCAGCAATCTTCTAATAAATCCAAGAAAGAAAACGACGCTTTTTTTCTGGTTGTGATTGGACCCACACGCAGGACCAGGGTTTAGGCTGTTTTTTATTTGATCTATTTTTTTTATTTTTTTATTTTACCGTAAATACTGGTGCAGGAGTCCAACGGAGTTTGACAGCCACGAATCGATTTGGATCGAGAACTTTTTTTTTAAGTTTACGTGTCGGTTTTAGTTTGAAACATACATATTTCTCCCGTATTATTCTGATACAGGCGAAATGACAACGAACAAAAGATTTGGCCAATTTCTTCAAAACAAACGAAAAAAAAAATTCTTCGAACGAAATGTGATGATTTTTATTTATTAATTCTAAAATACATGTTTTTATCAGTCGTTTACTGACAAAAACTGATTAATTATGATACAACAATTATAATTATTTTTCAAAAACGACAAACATCGATGGATTCTTTCATTATGTTTTGTTCTGTATTTTAAGATGTCTGGATTTGTCTGGAAGTCTGGAATCCTTCAGGAAGACCAAGATACATTGATACAGTGCAGTGACGAAGCAGAGCGACCAATCCACCTTGAATGAAGTTTTCACATCAGACTCAGAATAACTCAACATCAACAGTAAAAGCCAGGCTGACACTAGTGTGTGTGCGCGCGCACGTGCGTGTGCGCGCATGCGAGAGCGAGCACAAATGAGAAAAGAAAAGCTTTTTGTTTTTTGTTTTTTTTTAAATGATCCCGATCATCTTTAACTGCCCCTGATTCTGTCCAATCCCTCCCAATTTGTACTGATTTTTTTGGTGGCCTTTGTGTTTTTTCTGCATTAATAAGAAGGGCTTCTTTTTTTTTTTAGAATGTATGCAATGCAATATTAATCGTGTTTTTCCTGATATAAAATGCAATATTTTCAGGCAGCTTTC
>JAUESF010000001.1:18957916-18968142 GCA_032274765.1 Malacoctenus tetranemus | reverse complement strand
TTTTTTTTAGAATGTATGCAATGCAATATTAATCGTGTTTTTCCTGATATAAAATGCAATATTTTCAGGCAGCTTTCGGGGATTTCAGTGGATGTAGGCGAATGAAGGAAGTCGCTGTGTGAACACTGCAGAAAAAAGGCTTCTTATTGCTTTTCTTTAGCTTTTGGCTACATGGACAGAAGAATGAGCGATTCTTGAACGTGAGTAAAACAATTCAGATCAGTGGCTTTGCTTATTAATTATTACTATTATTGTTATTATTATTATTATCATTATTATTATTAACAATAATATTCCATTTATCTATCTAAAAGTTGGAGTAAAAATTCTTGGACCTTCATTTAGATAATTCGTCTTCTCACTAATTTGTTTACCTCTTCGAAAAAAGTTGTAGTTCGTTGCATTTGGTCGTGATAGTTCATTCACTTTCCACGTTGTAGCACTGAGTTTTCAAAAAAATCAACACATTTTAACTCTAAAAATTACGAGAGAGAAGTTGCCATAAAAGATCGCTCAAAAGGCATTTTAACAGACTTCTACACACTTTTTATAGGATCTATTTTTCCTTCTGTGTTTCAACGCGTCCAAAGAAAGTCTCGTGGAAAAGTTGTTTTGACGGCACGTTTTTGTTTTGAATCCTTTCTGTTTTCTGTAATCTTAAGAGTTCAAAGTTTCTGCATCTATCACAACCTATGGAGAGTAACACAACACCGCTGGCACTGAACACACTCCACGCACAGCACCACACGCGCCACATGGCAATCATTTCAGCACCACGAACAGCTCCGTTGGCGGATTGAAGAGTAATGCATTATTGAAAGCCTATATCAAACAGCTCTGGGGTGCTGTCTCTCTGCACAGGGGCTCTGGATGAAGTCGGACTGTCTGCCTGCACAATAGCCTCTAATATGTTAATGGCCGTAGGGGATGCCTGAGGTACCGTCCCCAGCTGCCTCGCCTACCATATGTCAGCCCGTTACGACAGAGTCCTCTATTAATCAGGGGGATATTTCATCAGTAACTTCGCCGATATCATAACCCTCAGAGCTCTATCAATGGCGGGCCTCAGCTTCACCTGATCGGATATATTGTTCCTGCTTCAGCCTGAAAGGGCCTTTCCCCTCTTATAGTCGTGTCTTGATCGTTTAGGTGGGCCTTCACACACACTCACACACATACACACGCCCCTCTCACAGCCTCCCCACCCACCCCATCCTGGCCGGTGCATCGAGTGTCCCCCCTGAGCCTTGGAGCGGTGGTGCTGAGCTTTAAACGCAGATGAGCAAAATTAAATATAATCTTGACATTGCCAAACATTATTATTATTATTATTATTATTATTATTATTATTATTATTATTACGCAACAATGTGTGCGAGCCTGTTTCTCCAGCATTAATCGTCGCTTCTCCTCCCTTCCTTCTGCGTATCCACGCATACAGGCCGCGATGGATTAATCATGGAGCCTACCAAAGGATCTCATAACTTAATTCCTCCAGGCTACTAGTCGAGGGAGTAATTAATCTATACTGTGGATGTAAATAAAAGGAAATTGGATTCCTGACAGACGAAATGAGAGAGTCTCTGACACCACGTCGGCAAATAATGATTTCACCACACGTTACGGTAACGCGGGCGCTTAGATTTACGAGCGCACGACTTTTTACTATGGCTCTGAGCGGAGGGGAGTGGGCCTTCCCTAATCGTAGCTGTTAGGCTCTCAGGTTAAGATGGATTAGATCATTATAATTACAACACTCCAAGATGAAGGTAAAGAAATGGAGAGCGATCACATACTGTGTTGGTTCTTTTCTTTTTTTAAAAAAAAAAATAGCGAGCGTATGTCTCGTTCCTGTTTTGAAATGGTCCAACTCGTTGGAGTCTCTCTAAACAAAAAGAGAGAGCTCCCATGGAGCGCTGCGTTGATCTAACAATGCGCATGAAGGTTGGCCTTTGGACGGAAATGTCAAACCGGGGATGTGGATGGGTAGATCCCCCAGATCTGCACTCATTTCCCACTTATATTTGCTCAGTAATCCGCTGTGGCAGCTCTCTCTCGCCCGGGACCTGGTCTGAGAGGCGATGCTGTTGACACAGGGGTATATTTCAATCACAGAGGGTTCAGAGTCAGACGCACAACTTATTTGTCTAATAAATCCGTCATTTAGTAAGAAAAATATTTGATCTTGGGGGGCTGACCTCTTGTCATGTAGCTACTGACAGATAAAAATGGGTATGGATGCTCCCCCGGATATGCAGGGTGCCTGCATAGCAAAAAGCTCCGTTTAGATTCATATTTATGTGGAGAGGACTCACACAAACGGATCACAGTCTGCCAGCAACACCCACACTTTGTACCATTTGTTGACAAAAAAAAAACAAAACAAGAAAAAAAAAACTACAGCAACAAGACACCAAAAGTTTTCTGTCTAGAGGAGAAACGGAGACTGAAACAGCGAGATCCTCCGGTGCTGAACCAGTGATACAACAAATATCACCCCGACTGTTGACAAGCAAAGTTTAGAAGGTCTCAGTGTCTGTCTGCGTCTTATGTGGATGTTTGATTATATTAGAGTATCACAGATGCATTGTCACTTAATGATATCAATTCCTTACAAAGCATTGCAGACACTGCCACACTTCACAGTTGGACATCATGAAAGTGCAGGATTATGACATCAGCTTTAATTAAAGGATGATAAAGCCGAATGAGTTGGGACTCCCTTGGTTCCAGAAAGCCAAATCAACATTTTGTTGCAGAGTTTCATTAAAACAAACTTACTTGACTTGAAGTTATAAAAACCCAAACTCAGCAAAAACAAAAGAGCTGCTCTTATGCTTCAGCTGTCCAAGTTCACCATCTGTTGTGGTTTTCAGCTGTAGCGTTTATTGTTTGGGGTGCAATCTGAACAGTGGCATCAAACTTTAAAAGCTAATTGTTGGGAATCTGCAGCCTTTATCACTGCTACATGTTTCCTGGAGGATCCATTAAACGACACTTTATGAATGCAAACGAGCACCCTACTCATCCTTTAAAACCATCCCACTGCCAGTCTGCAGCTTTATTTTGATCATTGCCCGTGACTTAAACACTGCGTTCCTCTCACTAATCTTTATCGGCACAGTTTGACCAGTGAGGGCCTCTAACAAGACAAAAAATGGCCTGCTGTTGTGTTTGACAGCAAAAGAAACGAGCACAGTGACTTTATTATGACCACAGAGTTCTGAAATCACTCAAATAATGTCAGTACCTCCTGCTGTTTTATGCCCCAAGTACACACTGTAGGTTAAAACGCATGAAGCTGTGGCTGGGCTGGAGTATGGCGGCAGCCCCCTAAAAGAAGCCCCCTAATTTAATCTAAATGTGTCCTTAGTGGGGAACTGCGGACACAAATCAAAAGACATCGTCCCAACAAAGCTTGCTGACTTTATGGATCACAGTTGGTCCTGCCGTTTGACAACTATCCTGATAAAGTGCAGCACTAAAACGTCAAAACACTTGTCAAACGTCCGCTGTGCGTGGTGCCTGAAATGCTTCACCTCGTTTAAAAATTACGCCTTTCCACCGAAATGTCACTTTATGCAAAACCAGCCTCGCTGCCTAAATGTCATTTGTTCCTCGGTCCCACCCGGCGACGAGCCGCCGTGTCCCCGGGCGGACTGCTCCCTGAACCCTGATATTGAACCCATTTCCCCGTCGTCATTAGCCACTCTCCCCGCTGCACACGCGCCGAAAGTGAAGGGCGCGCGACCGGAAGACACCATATAAGGACATCCCCACGTCAGCGCCGCTGGAGAACGAAAAGATTCAGAGTAACGTTCAAGAGATCTACGCAGCGTTACGTTTTATAAGGCGCAAATTCACGTTCATGATCCAGTAATCCAAAAAATATCACTTCAGTCTGTGAGCTGTGATCAGTTCATGGGTTTGTTTTGGACTCCAGAGTTTTTCCTTCAGAAGTCTCACAATAAAACCCTGTTGTTGTCTCCACTCTGTGAAATGGGCTTGTCATCATTACCATGACAAACACCACCGAACACCTCCAGTGCTTTCCCTGACAGAGCCCACATTATGCCGGCATCTCGGCCAGCCAGCACGGGAAACATGCTGCTGTCTTTTTTTGATCTCGCTCTGTGTTTTTGGGCGCTTCAAATAAACTACACGGACGACATTTAACATATAAATCGTTTACAGTGTTCTGAGACTGGGGGTCAGTTTGGTCTGCTTGGAAGATAACAGACGGAACAGTGTTGCGTGAAGCTCAACTTCACCCTTGTATCCAGTTCGCGTTATACTGGGCTGGAGCCTGGTCGGATTTAGAAGAGAAAACGTCGCACTGAGCAGATTTTTCTATCACTGTCGTGGTGCTGA
Source organism: Malacoctenus tetranemus (assembly GCA_032274765.1). NCBI lineage: Eukaryota > Metazoa > Chordata > Actinopteri > Blenniiformes > Labrisomidae > Malacoctenus > Malacoctenus tetranemus. The sequence continues at coordinate 18,963,771 of JAUESF010000001.1, read as the reverse complement.
AAATCACATGTAATATGATACAATGGAGGAGGAGGAGGAGGAGGGGGGGGTGTTAGGAAAAGGCTTTCTTCCCAAGTTAGGTGTGGATACTTCCAACTTTAACTGATTAAAAAAAGTCATTATTCAACTTCATATTGTTAACCTGTTCAGTCATTCACAACTGCAAACATCTCATGAAATGATGGATCTCATTTTGAATTTCAAGTGTTTTGTTACAAAAAAGCAAAGATGGACAACTTTCCCATCGTTCCCACTAAATTCCCTCCTTCTACAGGCTCCACACCAGGCCTCTCTTTGTTGTACAGGAGCTGTAGGGGTAGTTTTCACGTGGCTGTGGACAGAGCAGCCCTCCATCGGTAGATATTGAATATCTCCCTCTGTACACACGGACTTCGATAATGAGGAGAGTGTCGGCCACCGTTTGCCCGCCGCCACGCCATCAAATATTCATCACTGTTGATTAAACAGCCGGCAGCTGCCGATCGGCCGGGTGTCAAATTTGTATCCACCTCTGCACACACCCAGTCTGAATACAATGCAGCCCGACTTTGAAATATTCCACCACACAATATCAGATAAAGTTCACCGAGCGTGGAAGCCACGTGCATGCGCGCGTGTGCGTGTACATGAGGCGGCTTTCACTTGCACTTTAAAACCAAACAAACAAAAAGCATTTATGTTTGTTTTTTTTATCAACTGACCATCATCAGGCAAAATGACAGAAAGAAAAACGTGTGTGTGCGCGTGATCGTGCGTGTGCGCATGTATGTGTGTGTCTGAGAGAGAGAGGTTACTGTGAGGCATGGTAAATATTTCATGAGTTGTTAGAGGTTGGAGTAGAGAGGAAAGACTGCCCAGGAAGGTTGGTTCAACTCATTTGCTGAACTGGAGCTGGAAGCATGCAGGGGAACAAATGTTGATGCAGTCATGCTCAGGCGCACACACATACACGCACACTCTTTATTGGCTGAATAGGTGTCCTCTTGAATGTCAGTGTCAATGTAAATAGTCCAACAGCAGCTTTTCAGGTGGTCTTTGCACAGCAGAGTCTCAGTTTTCCCTCCCAGATGCAAACTCCTCTGTCACCTTTACGTCTGTTCAGTATGAGGCCAGACTGATGTATGATGGGACGTTATATAGCAGTTTATTTACACTAATATAAAAATTTATTCACATTTAAAAGAGGAAAGTCATCAGTTTGGTAATGTTGTATTGTAAAATCCCTCTCACACACAAATCTGATGTAAATTTACACAATTTGCAACCAAGTTAAGCAGAAGTGAAAGACTAATCACCTAAAATACACTTAAAAAAGCACAAATGCTTCAAATAAGATTTGAGGTTCAAGTCCATTTCAGGTTTCCAGTGTATAACTAAGATACAAAAATGTGACATTTGTTACAATTTCCCACAGTGAGAGGTCAAAAACAATAAAACCTAAACAAGAAAAATGGCATCATGAGTTAACTGATATTTTTTGGTCAAAATATGGGTAGTTATTTTTCAATTTTAATCATTCTTGTGTTTTTTCTTTAAAAAAATACTGTTGAAAATCAGATGACAATATTGATCCAATACTTTAACCTGTTTGTTCCATTACAGAGACAGAGACAGGCAGAAAGTCTTCATTATTGAACTGTATGAATGGTGACTTTTTCAGGAAACAATTTGATCGTTCAGTCAAAAGGTCATATTTTAGTCCACTGGAGATGTTCCTTGTATCACCTCTCACATATCCTGCACATTTCATCGAAATGCATCGAGCACTTTTTGAGCTATCCTGCTAACAGACAAACTAAGGCTTCCAAAAACATCCCCTCCTGGCAGCAGTGAACAGTTTAAGGCCAAATCAGAGGCAGTGGTATTATCGCTGCACAAACATCTGTGGTGAGTCCGCTGAGTGGAGAATATTTAGAAGAAGCATTGAGAATCAGTCAGCCTTCAGCGGTGAGAGGAAGCGTCTCAGAGCAGAGACAGCTCAGCTTACTGGACATTGATTGTCACTCTGTGATCTTATTATCCTCCTGTTACTCAGACAGGAATATTACCCTCAAGATCCTCTTACTGGAATATCCGACTCGCGACACAGCTGTTAGGTCAGCGCCTCAACCCCAGCGTCACAAATCGACCAGCCGACACGATCTAAAGATGACAAATGCGGCACTGTTGGGTTGCCGTCGAGTCACAGTTTGAAAGATACTCCGGCATCTAAAGAAGAAAGCCAATCTTCAGTGGAGTTGAAATGAGTGAAACGAAAGCAGGTGAAAGTCTCATGTTTTCCTCCAGGACCAAAACTCCTGTAACTCCTCAACGAAACTCTCTCTGCAACAACCAACAGGCCCTGGCTGCTGCCTTACACTGCTATCACACAATAAAATGGTGTAATAACGATGATCAAGGCCCAGGAGACAGCCAGCGAGCGCCTCCAGGATCCCATGTAAGTTCCAGCCATTTCTGACACCTCTCATCAATACCACATGTTCCGACATTGATTATTCTGTCCTCAGCGTCCTGCCTTCACACCTCGCAGGTCACACGGTGTGAAATCAGTTGTGGGGCGTGTAACACAGGGGACGTCAGCGGCCCCTTCAGAAGACTGACAGCTCTGACAGGCGGAGCCGGGGTTGACTCTGACAAAGTACTGATTAGCCTGTCACTCTAAATGGAATAACACCAGCAACTATGTAAAATTCATTCATTCAGTCCCGGCGAGCGAGACAGGTAGTGGACTGAATGCATCACCTGACTGAGCGAGATGGATTAGAATGACTAATCACGGTGGGCGTCGCGCGCCTCGGTCACATTGATGCATCTGTGCGAGAGTTTCAGACCGGTTTTTGAGTCATTCCAGTAATTACATGCCAGTTCATTTATTAATGAGAGGTAATTATCTAGTAAATTAACAATATGAGCCATCAGCTTGTCCTCCAAACCGCTACTTTGGAAAGTAGTAACAAATGCCTTGAAACACTTATGTGTGGGACACAACACAAGCTTTAGTGACCGAATAAACGAAAACCTCCTTTCCCCATTTAACGAGAATCAAGCTAAAAGTCCACAGTCTGATTTTGTTGACTTTATCACATCTGCAAGATGCCTTTTCAACACTTGATCAAGGGGAAAAGACAATTGTCGTTTTTCTTGTTTGATCCTTCGTCCTGACAAACGAGTAGAGGAAACAAAGTGAATTAATAAGCTTGCTGACAGAAAGTCTCCCTAGCTTAGTTCATCTATACACACGGGGGTTCATAGAATAATCTTACATTTGTCACCCTGAAGGGTTAAATAGTTATTTGAACTTTCAAGATTGACACCAATGTTTTGCCTTTTTGTGATTGTTGCTTTTATATATTGAATCGATCCACATAATATTTTCCCCTGTTGTTGCTTGTAGTTTTTGTTTGACTCCCATTTATAGCTTTTTATTAGTGAAAATAATATTTTTTCCCCACATTGCTGATTATTCATGTTTAATAAACTCTTATCAAATTTTAAAGTCACTCAAAAAGCAATCTAATTGAAATTGAAAGTTTGGTTTGGTCAGAAAACATGAAACCCATTCAACCACCAGCTCCGGCTGCACATAAGAAGTTATGGAAATGTAGCAGTGACAGAAAAACAAATGACATAACTGAGCATCAATAAAACATGGTAAATGGACTCCACTTATATGGTGCTTTTCCACAGCATTCAGCAGTCCCTGAAGCGCTTTTCACAGCCAGTCATATTCACCTACTAACACACACTCACACACCAGTGGCAGACCAGACGCTGCCGTGCAAGACGCTCTCTCACTCGCACACACACACACACACACACACACACCACTGGGAGCAATTCAGGGTTCAGTGCCTTGCTCAAGGACGTTCCAACACATGGACAGGCAACCTTTGGATTAAACACCGAGCCACTCGACCAGCTCAACCGTGGCCGCCCACGACACAATAGATTTCCAAAAAACTGAATGAACCTCTCCACTGACATTTTATTTGCAGGTTTAATTAGACATAAATGAATCAGATCGCCGGCACAACTCTGCAGGAAAGCTGGTTCATTCATCCAAGAGAATAAATGAGTGGATCCTAAGAATAGCATGAACTTCAACACATCCTTTACCTCAAACCTCAGAAGACCAGACTACTGTTGATACCTCCTCTAATTACCGTGATTGACTGTTGTGCAATATTATCTGTCTGCCCCCCCCACCCCCACCCCCCCACCCTCACCCCTCCCCCACACACCCGTGCATCTACACCCTACAAGTAACCCTGTCCCACTCAGTCAGGATCCAAATATCACCCACTTATTGACCAATGTGACAAATGGTACGGGGAGGGGGCGGGGGGAGGCGAGAGGGGGTGCGGCAGTCTGGGGAGAGGGGAAGGTGAGGAGATAAAGTGTACCACTGAATTATTCAGAACAAAAACACAGAGAAAATCGATCACCGGACCAAAATCTGATATTAATAGCAAACTACACCTTTTGTGTGAGGTGGAGGTGTGTGGCAGAGCGAAGGCGAGCTACTGACACAGACTGATTCATAATGTGCCGCGTGGATCAAACTCGCCCTGCTTTCATTTTACGAGTTTTAAAATAACCATCTGCGCATGGATGTAATGTTCCTCTGTGTTAGTTGGACACTTAAGAGTTCCTAAGTAATTAGCGGTACATTGGATTTATAATTGCCTATCATGGGCCTTTATTGGTCAATTACCTACTCAAATCAAGTGACTCAGCCAAATGTAGCAGTCTTATTATGACTCAATTAAAACAAATGCTCTCTGTGGTAGGGGGGTCTGAGCGGGAGAGGGACAGGGGGGGGTGGTGGAGGGGGAGGGGGAGAGGGGTCGCTCCAGATTCCCAGTATATCATCAGGTAATTAATATTTTCATTAACTCGCTCTCTGTTGAGCTGCGACCTGCCTCTGATCATTTCATTTCCCCTCCATGGGTTCGATACTGTAGTGGCTCCATAATTAGTTTGATTTATATCCGGCTCCTGTAATGAAGGAGAGCGCTCGCTCCTTCTGCCTCTCCGCTCTGCCGAGCCCTGCTGCACTGCTCGTACTCTTCTAATGCCCAATAAATACAGTGCGCTGGACGTGGAAGCAATAGGCCTCCGCGTACCGAGACAGCTCATGAACAAGAAACAGAGATACGGTCTATGAAAAATTCAAACCCGGATCTTTGAGGGATGGAGGCAGGGCCTGTGTGTAACATGGCTTATTAAAGATTGAAGCATACATACATGATTCTTTTCTGTCTCAAAACTGAAACTCTTGATACCAGAGCAGAAAAACCTCAGGGATTAAGAGAAATGTAACCACAGATGATACCCGAAGATATCAAAAATCCTCAGGAGAGTCAGTTGTATGTCAATAGTTCATGATGAGTGCAAACAATAAGGTAATTTAAGAAGCCTGTTTTTTATTCCAAGGTAACATGAATTTTATAATGATTTCTGGACAAAAACAGATCTCTGGTCAGTCTATGCTGCTGTTAAAGGTATGCCTTTTTTTTTTACAGCATGCACTGCATACGATGCAATCCAGTGAGTGAGCTACATGACTTCAGTGGCTTTACACTCAGCAGGGTACCACAGGAGAGCACATGAATGATTTCAGCATTAATAATGCTCCATTGATTATTGTTCTGCTGTTTAAAGGTGAATGGCAAAGCTTTCTGAGCAGCAGGGGAAAGAGAGGCCCGCGTGTCTCAGGGAAGGCCTGATTTACATTTTGGAAAGTGCACCTTATTCCCGAGAGGCTCGCCTATCGTTTTCAGTCAATACCGACTCTGAACTTTCTTTGTTGTGGAAGACTCACCGGCCCTTTGCACATCAGCTGCATTATGGCG
>JAUESF010000001.1:18907094-18918464 GCA_032274765.1 Malacoctenus tetranemus | reverse complement strand
GTGTGTGTGTGTGTGTGTGTGTGTGTGTGTGTGTGTGTGTGTGTGTGTGCGTGTGTGTGTGTGTGTGCGTGTGTGTGCGTGTGTGCTATATTTTGCATGCACTTCAGATCAGATGGTTCTACATACATACAGATTACGTTCCCATGTTACAGAACAGACATGAATATTGGCAAGCCCATTAATTAACTGTGTTCATGAGAGAAACATGCTGAATTCTTGCAGAGAAACCTTAATTTATTCATTTAATTTTACATGCAGGGATCAAAATGACAGGGCAACCACAACATCAGCTTTGTCTTGAAAAAAATATTATGGCATATGGCTATTTACATAATAAATTCTCATGCTTTTCATTATACTGACACACTGCAAAGCAGAGTTATATGCATTTCAAGGCGAAATGCAATGTTGTGGAGTAAAAGCTAAAACTCAGATGGTTATTTTTCTCTTTGGGGAGTTTGATCAATCTGATTAAATCCAGATCCTACTACTGTATTGTAACTTTGCACCACGCAAGTCGAAAGAAATAGTATGAATGTGTAAAGGGTTTCAAGTGAACTGATTTCACTAAAAGTACAGAACATTTGTGGATGCTAACGAAACAAGCACTGTAAAACATTTGATATGGACACATTTCAAAGGTTAAACAATGTTTTGGAAATGATATTTTTTAAATGTGCAAAGTGGTGTGAATTATGTCGTACAAAACCAGCGGTTTCACAAGTCTGATGAACTATCGCCATCAAAATTCCTCAAGACAAACAAAATCTCTGTCGTCTCATCTCTTTTTTTTCTATTCAATTGATTTGGCTGCAGAACACACGAACCATCGATCTTGTGAAAAAGTTTCAGGTATGTAAATCGTTGCATGTCTTACACACTTAATTGCACGAGGAGTCGATGAGGTCCCGAGGTTAATTGATTTAAGGTTAATTCATTTAGTCCAGGTTATTACGGTTCATTTGTTTAATGCATGTGACACCGCGCTCCCCCGTGCAGGCAGAGCAACTGAGAGCAACGAGGAGAAAAATACGGGCTGCCTGTCATTCATTTCGTTGCAATAATAACGCAACCCAATATCAACACTGAAGTTGGTTTCTGCTGTTACCATTTTATCTGATGAAAATAAACAGCTGCAAGCAATACTTCTGTGTGTCACTCGATCACGGAATTACAGTAGATTTGAAGGAATTATTGTGGCATCTGTGTGATGAGGAGCGTCGATCTTGCAGGTATTGTGTTCACAAGATTAAACTGACAGAGACTGACACTTCATTGATCAAACATGTTTTACTTAGATTGCTTTTTGTTTTTTCATGTGGACTGAATCAAAACATTCAATAAAAAGTGATGAATGTCAATAGCCTGAAAGTAATTTAAAAAAAAAAAGTTTGAAAAAAAATCCTCTTCTATAATGAAGCTTTAGGTAATTTGTGCTGGTGCAACATTGTGGATCATTAAATATTCACACATAGAGACAACGTGTGAAGTTTGTCTGCTATATTTGAGCAGTGTCATCGTACATTTACCCCTTTTAGACACTAAATGACCATGTGTATATCGTGACTTGACTGATATGGGAGTATAATTGCAGCGCACCGAATGTACAAATCATTACAGCTCACTGATCACGCTCATTTCATGCCAATGAAATGAGCATGATCACAACAAACAATATATGCATCATGGCTTGAAGTCTGTTTATGTTTAAACATCTCAAAAGTAGAGAATCACTGCAGAACCCGGTTTGTCTTCAGTCAACCACTTTGGGTTTTCTTTCAGAGTTTTGGCATCTTGGCCTGAATATCAGCGTGTCGAGCTAGACCCTCTGGTTGGTTAGTTTCGGCCCATTAGCCACATGCCTGACACCCCAACTGTGAGTGCTCGCTGACAACTTCAGTAACCAAATCTAAAGCAGACACAAGTAGACTTTCACAAAACATCCTGACTGACATTTACTTTCATTATCTTGTTATTTAAGTGTTTAAAATGAAAACCGTTAATATAATTGAAGTAAAAAAGTACGTATAAGTAAATACTTGGTTACATTTCATACAAACTAAGCATCGTCGTGGTGTACATAAGGAACAGTTTTAAAATTCTGAGAGTCCCCATCAGCCTAAAAAGCCCTAATGAGGCTTTTCAGATGGGTAGTGAAATACAGTTGACTCAATTTTACAACAGACCAGTGGATAGTTTATTTTCATCTTGACAGTGTTGCAATCCATCATCTTAAAATTGCTTGTTTGGAGGAACGCTAACAATGCACATAACTCTTTTTGGATTAAATAAAGACTAATTTCCTGCTTTATGCATAACAAATGACTCCCTCCGACAAACAAAACTTTCACACAGCGACACTTCAGCGTTCGCATCTCTACGTTCGTGATTCTTCAGCGCTGCGCGACTGACTGACAGCAATCATGTGCGACTGGAGGTAAGGTTAGGAAGAGCACTGAACTGTACACTGTTTCCATCACCCTGGTTTTAAACCCCATCCCAGTGCAAAGGCAGGCATAATCTCTTTGTTGAAAATCTACAGCAACATCCTTTTTATTCAATAACTAAGATGATTGACAGCTCTTTCCATCGCTACTGACAACATAAAAGCCGGTCTGCCAGTAAATCGGCCAACACTCTTAATTCCTTGAAAAAACACTACAAACATCCCTCCACATTGCCCTTCTAAATGCCCGCTGTCCATCCCCCAGGATTTAAGCGGCCCTAATAACAAGCAAACCAAGGCCACGAGCCCCGCGATTATTCCATCCCTTAATTAGAATTCTCATTATTTACAGAGTGAAGGGAAAGACTCTGCAGTCACATTCACATCAAAGGCGTCATCCGAAGGCAAAGATGATAATTAGATAGTCTAATCTGTTCTCTGAAGTGTCTGTTCCAAATCAACATTTCTGGAGTGTTTGTTTTCCTTCCCCCTCTCCCTTTGCTTTGCTAAGAGACTGATCAATTAAAAAAGATTCACTGGTGACTCATTTTCATTCTGCCATATGCAGCTCTTTCCCTTTGCTCCATTATAGCTGACGAATGTGATTTCTATGCGTTCCCCACAAATTTGTTTTTCAGGAAGTAGGTCTGAGAATAAATGAGCGTCTTTTGTGTAGAAATTTACAAGTGTGTTTCAGGTGCATGCATAAAAGTTGTCTGGTAATTTGTGTCGGCGCCGCGTTGGATCTTCCCTTGCCAGCATCAACAGATGGCACTGTTTCTCTGCTAAGTGACTCCAGCAGGCTTAATCTCTCACCGCTCTCTCTCTTTCTCACTCTGTCTCTCTCTCTTGCACTCTCTCTCTCTCTCCCCACCTCTTTGTCTGTCTCATTCCCCTTTTCCCATTTACTTAAGCAGAATGAGGGCACCGGAGAATCATTAAGTGTAACCGCTACCTGAGATTAGTGAGAAGGGCTCAAATGAAGTGTCACTAATATGAGGATTACAACAGCAAAGCCACCTGAAGTCCTCTCGGATCTGCTTCTAAACATGAGACAGAAGACGTGGTGCGGGGGGGGAAGGATGTCTGGGGTGGGGGCATTTATGACACTTTTATCTATAGAACAGATAATGTTTAGGCTCTTTATTTTACATGCAGGTTTGCTGCGATGTTATTTCTGCACAACATGGCAAAATGTCACACAATACAAAATGTGTGAAAAAAAGTATATGTAAAGTAAAGAATTACTCTGGTCTAATGTTGTGAAAATGAAACATTTGCATCATCTGAACTGATTAGCGGCTTGATATCAGAAGGACGTTTAAGCTACTTCGATGGTAACTTCCCGCTAAGCATGGGAAGCAAGGTCACAAATGTAGGTTTACACAATCTGTAACGTTGGCAGAGAGGTGTCTCCATGTTTTATCGTAGTAGGCCAGCGTTTGCAGGTGGGAAGCTAGAAAAGGGCTGATGTCCTGGTTTTTTGAGCTGGGAAATCTAACTGGTTGCAGCTGCAGGTGCTTTAAGTTCACTGGAGTTTCACGTTCATGCGAGCAGTTCCACAATTTGAAAAAAAAAAGCAACGGACCCTTTTGGTTTTAAATACACACCGCAACAAAATGCTGCAAACAGGTTTAACATTTGAAAAAGTTTAAATCCTCAGAGAACAACAAGCACTTTACTCCCCGCTGACTTCCCACCAGTAAGTACGATCACTTATATTAAATGGACGTCATGGGCTCCGCTGACAGGAACTGAACCCGGGTCTCTGCTGGAACACCTGGTCTCGTTAAATTACGAAACATTTTTCACAAAAAAAACATGCCTGAATGTGTTATCATATAAAGAAACAGCTTCTGGTAATTACAACTTTGCAAGTTGTGCTTTTGTACTCTCAAGCATCATTAGTAAAGACGCCACGGTGCTCACATAGCTGAGAGGATGTGACAACCTCTGAAAAGAGGACTGATGGAGCAAACAACATAGAACGGAAAGAACAAAAACAGGTTCGCAGCTACACTGTCGAGCAGATAAGGGCGACTGGTTGCCTTCCACAAGACTATGCACCCTTAAAATGAACAATTTATTCAACGTCTAACGATTAAAATGTGATGGTGACAGCGCAAGCAAGGTAGATTGGTCGGTGTCCAAATTATTAGCGAATGGATAATGTGAAGGCATGGTTATGAATCCATGTTGATGTTGAGGAATAAAAACTCCTAGATAGGAATTCCTTACAGTAAAATCATCAACACAAAGCAATTTACACAAAAATTAGCTTCAGTTTCTCAAACTAAATACCAGCGTAAATCTCCCTCACAAGCCTCGTTTCCTCTGTGTTAAACACAAACAAGCATCACATCACAAGCAGGCCGAGCAACGTAAATAAAGATTACAGAGCAAATAAAATGAACTTACAGCTACCTATCAGAGGAGCATGGGGAGTCTTAAATGCAGCAGCTAATTGTGCTTACAGAACAAGCCTCAGGAACCAGTTGCACTGAGTTGGTCTGAGATTCTGTTCAGCTGTTGGTCCCAGGTCGGCTCAGGCTGCAGCTCCAACCAAAGCGCTGCTCTAGTTGCCGAATTTGCCTTCATGGGGAAAACCAGCACTCAGCGTCAATATGAAAACAGTCTGGCCTACATATTGTCAAGGATAAAATGACTCGAATGGGAAAAGGCTGTTACAAGAAACACAACAGATACAGTCCTATTATTAAAAAATAACAAACAAACTAGAAAAACAATAACTTGTGGTTTGATTGTAGCTATGTCAGGAATGCCTTTCTCTCATATTCAACAAGAGGAGGAATCCCATTTTGTCTCAGAATATCTGTGTGGACTTGGCAAATCAGCGTGTTTTGGTGTTTTTTAAGTGTGATTCAATTGGATTTTATAACTGCTTTGGGATTACAGCAGTAAAACAGCTTTAATGTACATAAATTTAATAATGACGTGCGAACCTCTATGAACACCACCCTATCAAGAGCACTTTAACAGCGCCCTGAATGTTGCCTGACCAGCACCTCCAAAATGAGGCAAGAAAAGATGTGTTCTTTTGTGGTGTAAAGTCATTATTTAGGTTTAAAAAAATCCCATTTACAGACTAGTTAGAAATTGTATTTTTTTGTCAAAGTTCAGGAAATCATAACCTTCGTGAATTACACTGACATCCAGGAAAGTTGTTTCACATGAGCTCTTCCCTTTCGGGAATCTGACCGGGAATCCAGAAACTCAACAACTTCAGCACAATGGAGCCGGAAGCGCACAGATGCAAACTTTTTTTCCAGTTTCTTGGCACTCACTGTTGCAGCACCAGATCGTTTGGATCAGAGGGAGCACCGGACCGAAGACAGCCATCGCTCGAGAGTCGATTAGTGACAGAGCCTCGCTGCACATTGGGAGAATAAATAGCGGTGAAAAGAAACACGTGTTGGAACTAAAACTGATTCTTATTCTTAAATCATGAGCTCAAGTCCTTGCTGCACTGCAAGAGGGAATGCTTTAGTGTGATGATCAATAAGTGTAGGCTGCATCAGCCGGAGAACACTAGAAAGGCAGAGACATGGAGACTTGGAGATCTTCAAAACTAACCGAACACAATGTTTTATTTGCAAAGGACATTAAAAGAGAATTCTTGATGGCTGCACTCACACAACAGGCTACTGAGAGCTCGAGTCCTCGGTTACCACAGTCCGCATAACAGAATATTGAGGGCTGAGAGCTGCTTTCAAGTAAATAAAGCTTTTCAGCCCCAAGATTTCATCAAAACAGAGAAATATTTCAGAATAATGATGTTGACTGGACTGGGAATTGTCCTGTTTTTATTTTTTCCCGATTATTTTTGAGCATTTTGCCTTCGTTAGATGGAACACAGAGGGCTAAGATGGTACAGAGGAGGAAAATACCATTTCACCCAATAGATTTCAAACCGGGATGGTTTATACTCCAGCTAGCTAACGATATGATTCTCCGCTGTAGAAACGCCACGCTGTGAGATTTATATTGCATTGCTTGGGGTCAGGGCAGACTTCGGGAATATAACTCAGAGTAGATACAACATGTTTTATATAGTGTAAGTAAATATTGCATACATCATAAAATATGATATATGTTGTAAATCCTCCAACATCCAGAGGAGAAATTGTTCAAAGCACTCATTGATTGGTCCTATCACAGGGAATTCCTCACATAAGAGACCATAAATAATGGAAAGGTGTGCAATGAATGGCTGTGAGGAATCTGAACTTTTCCTTGTGTCCAATTATTGTTTTAGCTGACTTCAGCTCGGGGCAAGCTCACACAATCAAGATAACAAGGTGTTCAACTGAAAAAGGGACAGCTGTGTCACGCAGAGGGATGCAGCCACAGCAGCATTGGACAACAGTTGTATAGGGATCTCCTCCAGTGTACATCTAAGAAAGAAGAGCAATAAAAAGGATACATGTCTGAGAGGGATATTTTATTCCATTTTGTTGCGTGAATTAAAGCGTCAACGCTAAAAGTAATAGGTGATGATAAATCCAGCTTGTAGATCAATCTTCAGTTCGTTTAATTATGATGCATGAAAATGCACCCGCAAAAACGGACATAATGTAAGTATAAGCATTAGCTTTCACTCTGATGCACTGCAGAAAGATAAACAGAACACAGAACACGATATGTCATTACAACCACAGCTGTGAACATGAACAGCAATAAGGCACATTTGCATAAAGTACATAATTTACATAAGCCATTGAACTATCCATTTACTTGGAGTTACATGTGCAATCTAAATGGGACCTACTTTTGTTCACTTAGCCGCAAGTTTTGGTGTGTTTTGTTTATCCTAAATTGCAGGCCCATTAGAAAGGCTATGACAACATAATACTCTGGCACCATTAAACAAACTCTAATTGGACAGTGTAAGACTTTCAGTAGTTTGGCTTTTATTTCTGAGGAGACACGTTCCTCGTGAAACAAAGATTTCAAAGCAGGTAAAACAAAAATAGACCGAAAGCGGTTGTTTTCAGCACAGGCTTTTTTTTATTCACAGCGTTATAGCTGCATTTATGGACGTATATACTCTCCATACTGGCAACTAAAATGTGTTTACAGGTCCTACTTAAAAGCCTCTTCACACTGAAGCAGCAGGTTTTCCTTTTTCTTTATTAATAGCACCCCACTGAAAAGAAAAACTGTGATGAATTAATGTGGGCTTGGAACATTGTCTTATTGCACTAGAAAACTGGGCTGTACATTGTGGCCATGTGCAATGAGTCAACACCAGAGCAGATTTTTGACCTGCAGTGAACGCATTACTGTGGCAACACCTGGTCGCCTCAGAGGCTCTTTATATTCTATGTATACACAAGAACTGATGTGTGTGTTTTCAAATGGCATCGACGTCACTGACTCTCACACTAACATGCACCCTTATGTATGACAATTGTCTCACATCCAATCTACAGGGAGGGCGCTGCTGTGGATTAAACGCAGGCCAAACATCAAAACCAGAGTCGACAGCATGGCAACGGAAGGGAACGCATTGCTGATATTACTGTTGAGAAGAACGTGCAAACAAAGGCAGCAGCGAAACCCTGTATTCTGTGAGCCCGTCACTGCAGGCCGCATGTCTTCTGGTTGAACTACAATGTTTGGCTTCATATCTATAAGCCTCCAAGAGAGAAAACTGAACAGATTACCACAAAATGAGATCAGAGACTTCACCTGTATCCGTTTGCGTGCGTACTTCACGTGAGGCATGCCGCGGGCTTCACAAATAATCTAACAGTGTACAAAAAAAATCGACTGTATCTGGAAAGAGGCTCTCGCTCTTTTTTTTTTTTTTTTTTTTTTACATGAAATGCAACTTCTAAAAGGAAGATTTGTCTGACGTGCTGCTGCAAATCCAAAGACTGATGGTCTGTGTCCTTGTGTCTTTGTGTCCTACTGCAGTACACTGAACCCAAAGTTCCTCCAAATGGTCTGCGAGCACCTTGCACAGCAGCCATCAACATTGATGTGTGAGTGTTCAAATGATTCGGGGAGAAAATGGGTGAAAGTGAATGATCGTGTTTCATGTGCCAAGACCATTGAAGTGATATAATGTGCTTTAAAACAAAAAGTCCATTTACATTCTGTTTTTTGGGGAAATTAATCCTCCATTGAATATTGGCTGATTACATCCTGAAGGAAAGTGAAACTATTTCGTGCAATATCTTTGATACTAAATTTTTGTGCTCCGTTAGTGGAAGAAAAACAGCAATGAAGCTTGTCAGATCGATTACAATATCATGTTGCCTTGTGGTTCAAAATGTCAAATATGAGTTTGGCAACTGCACACTGAACATCAGGAAGTGTCACAAAACTCAAGCCTGGTCGGTGAAAATCTGTAATGACTTTTCAGATAAAAAGTATAATAGTTAGAGGCAGATAAACAATGATACAAAATAGTTTGTAAAGCTGCAAGTAGTCAATATACACATATACAGAAAGAGACATCCCCCATCTGAAACATGCAAAGGAGTATCCTCTAAAGAGTCCTCAATTGATTTTAAGTTCTATTCTTTTACTTAGTATGCCACAAATCTCCATAAAACTGACCTTTTACACACATTTGCTCCTGTGCACTTTGCAAATACATGCATTAACGTCCTTACGCCCACTTCTCTGTATAGTACAATGTCAAGCCGAGAAAATTCAACAAACCCTAACTTATTCATGGAAATGTCCATTTATATTTGTGTATTACTATTTATTCATTTTTTTCTACAAACCCAGCCTTCATAAATTAGGTCTCACGAGACTTCAGCGTTTGCTTCGACGAGGAAAGACATACGTGCACATGAAAATGCAAACATGTGGATGGATTGCACAAGTCAGATGATTAATCATTAATGATGCAATTTCAGGATATATGTTCCTTCATTTTTTCATGGATTTGTATGTGAAATTGCATATTGCCGTGTTATTATTGACACCTTTTCCTTGGGTATGAGGATGTGGCTGTCACATTGTTTGTTTTTCACCTGCAGCACTTATACATTCACTCTTAGTTTCACAGATTAAAGGGCTGAACAAACAAACAAGTCGAAGAACAGTTCAATGAGATGGTTAAAAAAGTGGGATTATTCATGCTTGAAAAAAGAATTCAATGGGGGGGGGGGGACAAAGCGTTAATTCATCCTTTCATTCATTCACCCTCCATACTGCTTCCCTGGAGCCAATCCCAACTCCCATAGGGTGAAGGCTTGGTGCAGCCTGAACAGGTCCCCACTCTGTCTCAGGCAAACACAGAGACACACAATCACATCACACAAACACTCATCTACAATTTAAAGCAGGGGGTGTCGATCATGTGGCCCTGGGCGAGAGGCTTCAAACTGTCCAACAGGTTGACCTTGCAAACTGCTATTCCTAATTTTTCCCACTAAATTTCTCTTCTCCACTTGTATTAGTTTGGTATTTTTGGCAGAAAGATCCCAACACAGAGAGCCAAACTGCAGCGTAGTTACCTTTTGGCTGACAAACTCACATTGGCCTCTGTTTGGGTTAAAGAGCACATGCAAACTCTGGACCTGGATTCAGGACCTTCTCACTGTGAGGTGAGAACACAAACCACGGCACCACTATGCAAAACCTCCTGTACATGGAAATAACTGACACACAAATAGAAAAATTAAGTTGTTGCTCTTAAAACGGTTTGATATATTCCCTGTTTTTACCTTTGATAGCAGCTGGTAGTATTTTATGGGTTGTTACAAAAACTTTAAACCAAATAAATTTCACCTTTACTCTTTCCCTCCTCTGCCAGCACATCCATGGCCACTATAAAGCAACCACAGTAAAAAGAGACAGATCGGCCATTGTCACATCTTCAACCACGTCTGTGTAACGAGATACAGATCAATGTTCTCATCAAAAAGGTGCCACAATCTTATATAAATCTCCCCGCTTCTCCCTCTTTCATCCCTTGGCGGGCCACGCGCGGACCCACGCTGTAAACTGAACTTAATTTCAGTAGTTGTAATGCTCGCTGCTGCAAACGTCGTTCTCTTGAAGGCCTCTTGATGTTGCCACTGTTATCCCTCTGACTGAATTTATAGTTGCGGTTGTGATGACAAAGTAATTCCTTGTCTGATGATGATCTTATAGCTCCATCATGTGAGATTTGAAGGGGCCTTGAGTATTGTTGAGACTGTCGAGCATCTGTGAAAATCATTTCTCTGGGAGTAATGCTCCTCCATCTACAGTATCCATTTTTAATGGAACAAGTAAAAGATGCTTAGCTCAGATGCCAATGTTTGACACATTTATCATGCGACAAAGTGAAACAAAGTGTGATCGCTGTAATCAGATTGTATCTCTCTCACTTAGTGCACCTACATCTTATTATAGTCTTCGGATGCTCCTCTGCATTTTATGGATATTGCCAGTGGATAGCTAGCCTAATGTGCACTGCCGCCGAAGCTACGATGCTTTACAAGGCTACACGCAGAATTTATGTCTGAATGTTCGGCAGAAGTGAAACAAATCTTTGCTTTTCCATGTGCGACAGCTTAAGGGGCACAATCATTATCTACAACATTCCCTTTAACTGACAAAGAAATCTGTAGCTGCCCTGAGTATAATGGAAATCAGTCGTAGGGATGGGGATGATGGTGGGGTGCTGCCTGATGGAAAATAAATAAATAACTTGCAAGTTCATCATGCAAATTCATCCTCCCAACCGTGGCACATTCTTCAAACAGACACCTCCTCTGGAGAGAGGGAGACACAGTCTGATAAAGAGACAAATGAGCTAGTGATCTCCATACCAACCTCTTTCCTAGTGCGCTCTTTTCTCCTTATGTGTGTCAGAGTTGTGTGTGTGTGTGTTTGTGTGTGTGTGTGTGTGTGTGTGTGTGTGTGTGTGTGTGTGTGTGTGTGTGTGTGTGTGT
>JAUESF010000001.1:18892866-18906994 GCA_032274765.1 Malacoctenus tetranemus | reverse complement strand
TGTGTGTGTGTGTGTGTGTGTGTGTGTGTGTGTGTGTGTGTGTGTGTGTGTGTGTGTGTGTGTGTGTGTGTGAGCAAACGAGTGACAGAGGGGAGGTGTTGGGGGGACGGCAGAGTGGGAGCTTCAGTGACCTTTGCAATGATGACAAGCATGTCCGGGAACAACACTGTGCATGTGGGCTTTATTTACTCTAAGTGATTACTGATTGCTGCCGTATAGCACGGCACGTTCATAAATAGTTGTACTCCTTCAAGAATTTCTGCATCTACCCTGTGCCTCTGCAGCAGGAACCATAATTATATAATTACACAATAATTACACATAATTATATGACGGTATACCGCACAATAATGCAGATTCCGTTACTGTGATACAAGTTCTGTGCCTCAGCTCACAAATTACCAACAAAAATAATTTATCTATTGGGCTACAAGTGACAATTTCTCTTATTACCAATCCACTGATTGGCTTTTTTTTGAGTAACTAATTAGTAACGAGTCCATAAAAAGTTGGAGAATGGTTTATTCGGAGTGCTAATCAGCCCTTAGATGCTCAAAAACGCAGTGACAGAAATTTGAGTCAAATAGAGGTGCTGTCATTTTTCATTTATGTTTCTATCCATCTATCTCTGCATCCATCCATCCATCCATCCGTCCAACGATTATAAAGCTTTATGCATTACCGAGCTACAGTTGAGCAGCAGAACCACAAATGCTTTTATATTTTGTATTTGAAAAGCAACAACCTGATATATAACATGTTCTCCTCTCCTCTCCTCTCCTCTCCTCTCCTCTCCTCTCCTCTCCTCTCCTCTCCTCTCCTCTCCTAATGTATTCAGATATTCCAACAAGGTGATAACAAAATTGCCTGACATTTCCAGATTTATTGCTGTATTTTCTTATTATCGCCAAAGAAATATACAGAGATTCCATCCCATAAATCATATTGAGAGAGCCATGCAGTCACTATTGTGTTTAGCCCATTGGTACCATTTTTGGATTAGAAATAAATTGCTGGCTCATTTTCGCAAATGGAAACGAAAACCCACTTCTGGAGCCGCACCGTGACTTTCTCAACAAAGTGTTTATCAATGGATGGATTTCTTGAGTGTTGCTGCTACGTGAGGATCAATTACGATTACCTCTTACTGGTTCTGACAATGGACTTAGCAGCCCCTGCATTTGGTAATATTTGTTTCCTCTCTACTCTGTTCCTGCTTTCTCCCACAAGCCTTGTGCAACTTTAGAAGATATACACATTTTTCAACAGAAAAGTACACTTTAATGCAATATAAAAAAAAAGGGGGAAGGATTTATGTATGTGTGTCACCTCAATGGATGACAAGCATTTGTGATTTATGGGGCAGTCTTGCAATGGATATTTCAATGGCCATACAGCTGATGCTCTGAGAGGGACTCCCTTCTGTCTTACATCTTCCAAGCTTGCCTAACAATATTCGACGCATGATAATAAACGTGAACAGAAAAATTATACAAGAGTTTAGAATAACTATTTCACATGATTTTGCAGGTAATATGTTTGCTTCTTGTATAAAACAGCTGGGTAGCTGAGGCCTATGTGATACAGAGTTATTTTCGCCCAGCATGATGATGATAACATTGCTCAAGCAGAAATCTTCCACACAGTACACAAGGTGTCATTTTTGGTGTAAGAAAACAGATTTAGACTCGATTGGGCTGTGACCTTTCCCAGCATCGTCGAGGGCAAAGGATCCGACACAGACTTTTTTAATATTTATGGGCGTTTTGATGCCACGCAAGGTCAAAGCAGATGTTCTCCCTACACTTCCCAGATAGTTCAACCCTTTAAATCTAAGATGTTTTTCTGTTTAGAAATCACTTTTTCATGCTCAGAGTCGGCACATCACGGGGAAGGATACTGAAGGGTACTGGATTTCAGGCAGTTTACTTTCAACTGGGGCGACAACAGGGCTGGCTCCGAGTCCAGGATCTGCCCGCCTGGTTGCTCTGCTATCCGCAGCTCACATCTTTCATTTCCATTTCAGTAAGGTTAAAAGCTTTTGTGCTCTTTAGGCCAGCGGCTTGGTGATGAACTGGAGATAATTCTCTGGCAGTATTAGACATTAAAATTTTAATTTCAATTTTTAAAGATGCTGAGCATGTGCAGGACCCCAACAATCCATCTGTGGATATTCTCTCATTTCATACTGAAAATAAAAATGAACACTTTTTTTGTGCTTGGTGAGGGTAAAAGAACAGTCCTTGTGGTGAAGCTATTTAGTTTTTACACCCAGTTGTTACACTGTTAATTACTTTGGTGAATTATTGCTGATTGCTGGGCTATTGCTCATTTTCATCTCACAAATTCAAACAAAAAGTGTAAACCCATGTGACCAACTAATGAGGAGCGTAAAGTGGACATGACTGAAGACAGTTTAGCAGGTGTGAATTAATTTTCACACTGCAAACATTAAGTATTCCAGCCTCTGACATTTTAAAGCCTCTGATAGTTGCACCTCTCTGCAAAGGTCACAAAGCAACACAGGGGCATAAAGCACAAAGCAATATGGGGACAAAGAACTGTAGCGGCAAACAGAAAAAAGTCTTGGTTTCATCATTTCGATAGCTATAGCATGACCAGAACCATGGGCCTCCAGTGTAGACATAATAACATTACATTAGGAAAAACACAATAAGCATATACAGTTATGTTCCACATAAAACAAACATTTTCAGGTTGTCGAAGGCAGGGCCTGCTTTTGCAACTATAGCAGCAACCGAAGTGGGATATTACCTGCAGCCGCACCAAAGAATGAGTCCCTCAGTAATAATAAACCAGTAAATTTCATTCCCCCTTATTTCCTTAGCTTTAGTTTTAAATGTAGTCTGTCAAATAATGCTCTGGCTCAGGGACTGCAGTGGATATCTTGCCTTCACTGCACAGCATCAAGGCAACTTCGCCGAAGGGAATGATTTTAAAATTTTCTCAGATCATTTACTTCAGACTTTTTTTTAAACAGAAAATTAGAGTCTAGAAATGTGGCCTTTTGATCTCATTTCATTTTATACCTTGCAGGACAATGTCATTTTCTTTTATGAAGCTCTGGCTGCATGAACAAAGCATAATACATAGTGGAACTGGTTTATGGTTTGGATGTTGCTGCCACCGTGGGCGTTCAAACAGGAGGTTTGTTGATCTTCCATCCGCGGTCCAAGTAACAATTTGATTATTAGGGATGGGGCCGAGCATGTGAGAAATCAGGGAAAGCAGGTAGGGTGCAAGGGAGCTAAAAAACTGCTGCTTATGGCCAACTCCTCTCCAATTATGCAAAATCAATCATAAATCATACTGATCATCTGTCTGCCTCAAATGAGTGGAATCGGCAGGAGGCCGGACAAGGAAGCCCAGCTTGGAAATTGAGCTGCTGCAGCATTTATCAGGAGACAAATAGCCTCAATTGTTCAAATGCTGCACCATTCACAGTTATGATGCTGACTACCTAACCTACTTCACATTAGTTGACAGCCCTTTGTTTGTTGGACAGTTCAGTTTCACTGCTGTTTCATCTCTAAGATGGTGAAAAAAAACCAACAAAAAAACGTGAATATCGTGGACAAACTTGTTAGACAAGGGAACGTCTCTTAATGATGAAAACAAAAAAGTTGTGTTAAAAAAAGACGATTTCATAGTTTAAGGTTTGTGCAAAGGAAAGACTGGCCGGAGTTCTGAGCGTCCAGCACTGAACACTCTGTGATTATGGAGCACTTAAAAAAAAATTGTGTTGGGCAACAAAGGAAAAGGAACAGCATCATCCAGAAGGTGATTTTTAGCACAATTGGAAAATTGGCAAAATGTGAAATTCAGAAAAGAAACCAAGACCAATAAAGAAGCAGGCAACAAAACAAAAAACAACAGCATCTCCAGTAAAGTCTAATCTGATCTGCACCTCCTTTACAAACGCAGTTATAACAGGCCCAACCTTGAATGACACAAAGACTCTCAGACCTAGAAAAAAAATCAACTGATTCTTGGGATGTCATCCTATTAACACAGACTCTCCCCAGTATTCTCTGAGATCTCATAGAAAAATACAGTAATGCATACGTATGAAGTCAAATGCACTGAATGAATAGTGCATGATACTTTGCACATCTGGTACTCACAATTCTTGCCCCAGGGTGGAGGGATGCCACAGCAGTAGCTGCTCTTCTACTCATGTTTCATTGTGGTATCTAGTTTGTTTATGTTTTAAATGCACAAAGCTTTGAATATCTTATTCCTTCCTTGTCTGCCTTGTCTTCCAGTGTGGGCAGTTTTGTATTTCAAATTTTCTTTCACTTGTGGTCTATGACAAAAAACAGACAGTGGTGCATATTTTAGGTTAGAATAGCCTTAAAAAAAAAGAGCACGTATAAATACGGTTCCATTCACACTGACCTCCATCGTGTTTACCCATTTTATTTAAGTTATGGTGGCAGGAAATTGGAGTTGAGGGCAAAATTGGAGGGCAAGTCAGGAAGAACCCTTGGACACGCACTCACTCACTCACTCACTCACTCACTCACTCACTCACTCACTCACTCACTCACTCACTCACTCACTCACGTGCGCGCACACACACACAAACACACACACACACACACACACACGCACGCACGCACGCACACATGCGCTCACACGCTTACATACTCACACACTCACACACCATGTCTTTTGATCGTGGGAGGAAACCAGAGTGCCTGTAGAAAATCTACTAGCAGACTCAATCAGTCACAGTCAATGAATTACATTTATCCCATCATGCAACAGCACATTTAGTTTTGCCTATATTTCATAGCAAGAGCGTAGTAATGACTGGGTTCATATTCATGATTTTAGAAAAATGTTGGGGTTTTTTTCTGACACACATTCTTTTTTCAGTGCAGTTATAATTTCTCCGTGCAGCATCTGCCCCATTAGGGGTTTTTTTTGCTAACAGGCTGGCTGCATCCATCCACCCTCTCACATGTGCAACAAGCAATATCATCTGTCCATCGTCCTCACACTTCATTCTGCTCTCCGGCCTGATAATCGTCCATTTACCCTTGAGGCTGCCACGGTGAACTCGACGTGCACACAGCCCAGTGTTAACTATCCGAAATAAGTGAGTTTGTCAGTAAGCCAAAAAAGATTGATGCGACTCCCGTCATAAATTGTTTTCCACACAAGTAAAAAAAAAAAAAGCAAAAACCCTGGCGGTGGTCTATTTTTTTCAGTGGAAGATAAAATGAACCATTTGTGGAAATTCTCCTGTCTATTTTCAACAGCTAAGGGGATTTACTGTGCCAGAGTCCATATCAGATTTTGAGAAAGTTTAGTTGCCACAGGTTTCTGTCTCCGGGCAAAGAGCCACAGGAAAAAAAAAAGAGTTAAAGATAAGATGTGAATTCAGACCGGTTACGGATGTACTTCAGTTCCAGCTTTTTAAAAGGTGAACCCTGTGACAGCTATGCCAGTTGCTACATCTTTCACCCTCATTTAGCTCGCCGATTAAAGAGTTTACTCTCTGCAAAGTGGTTACTGCTGGATTAAGTGGTAATGGAACTGTCTTATCTCCTGGAACACCACACAATGAGCTGCGTCATCCGGTGAAAAAAGTATGTAGGTGAGTGAAAAAGGAGCATTTTTCCTCTCATAAAGGGCTGAGATCAGGCCACTGCAAAGAATGGCCACAAGTCTGTCGAAGAAGGCTGTGGGTGTTGTGGATGACTGTGTGCGCTCTTGAAGCTTTAGGATCCAGTGTAACTTCTAAAAGGATATCAAGTCAATTTCAGAAATATGCTTATTTGCTGTCTTGCTGAGTGTTAGATAAAAAGATTGATAACGCTCTCAGCTGCCTGACAATCAGCGCAGACACTCAAAGAAAGTTACTGTTCCTGGCAAAGAAATAGTCTGTCAAATAGCCTCCCATAAAACCCCGAATTGTCATTTTTACACTTTACTTCATTCACATTCACGATATAATGCCTTCCCTGTGTTTCCAGACTTTATACTAAGCTGCTGGCTGTAGCAGCACATCAGCTGTGATGTCACGTGCATGTCTCATGTAATCCTTGACGAGAGCTTTTTCTTGACATCAACTGAAACAGGCTGTAAAATCAAATTAGTCCTCCTCTAATGATGCACCGTGAGAAACAAACTTTGAAAACATACACTTCAGTTCACTGAAGTATAAAGATGTTTGGCTAATTTAATGCATTTCTGTCAAAATGCAGTTGAGAAAGGACTTTTTCGAACACCCTCATCAGGTTTTTGAGCTGAAACTTGATCCAGCTGATGTATTATAAAGCATCTCCAAGTTCTTTGCTAATATTTGTCTTCCACACTGAAATCTCAACTATAACCATCAAAATTTCACAGAAACACTAATGTTTGTGGTTCAAAGACTGTTGTGTTTAAACTCCTCAATCATTGATGATGATATTAATGAAAGTGTACAGTGGTGTTGCTCCGTGATGCTTCTTTACTTCACAAACAATCTTTGGCAGAACACAGACTGAGGGGAGCAAACATAACCGACAACGGCCAAGTTTTATTTTGGCCTGTTATCAAGTTACGTTAATTAGCGACAGCTCATATGACCCGCCACCGGCGGTGGCTGTCATTTTAAACAGAGGAAGCGGCGTGCGGCGCTGGCCAAAATCAGAAGCTGCTCCTTGAGTGTTATAATCACTCATTTTTCCTCGCATGCAGTTGAAATTTGTTACCTTTAAACTTTTGCTTTTTTCTTTGAATTTCAAGTGTCTGAGCGAAGTCAAGCCATCTTTGCTCTCATGTGGAGTGGTTGCACTATGAAGTCTGCTCGTCTTCAAAAAGAGCAGCCGTGGCAGTCTGAGGTGGACAGCACAGTAGAAAAACAACAAAAAAAAAACAAGTAAAAATGAATATTTAGAATATGTTCTTTTACATGATAAAAATTTGATTGATCCTTGTGATGTTGTGGCTAAAATCACTTCTGCACAAATTGATCCTTTAATTTTCTTCAAAATGCAGATTCTGTTGTAAATTCATGCTGAACCTTTTCCTTGAAGCCCACTTTTTAATTTTTAAATACACCTACAAAACAAGATGCCATCAGACTATGAACAAAAATACATGGTATTTGTGATTCTCTATGAAAACTGCAGCTGGCATGAACTCCTAAACCATATATGTGGGGGGAAATTTCTTGGTTTTATGCAGCCTGATTACTGGAACTCATGGGGGAAATGAATGAGTTACACCGTATATTTAGTGGATTATACTATAATGTGAAGGTCAAGTGTTTGAGGAGACGTCTGGACAAATAAAGTCCAATCATTTTTGATTAATGCTGCATTGTTGAGGCCCAATCACATAAAAAGGTGGAAAAAAAAGAAACGAAAAAACAATTCCTTGTTTAAATCTGTCGGAATCTGTGAGTCTTTAACAATGACAACAGTGTTCAAGCAGAGAAGGAAGTGACTTGGGTGCATATGCATACAAAAAAAACCCTTCCTGCACTGAACACAATGCTTATCAGAGATTATTGCCATCAAATAGGTGTTGAAGCATTCATGCCTGAAATCCTTTCCTTAAAATACAAAATAGCTTCTCTGTTTTTTCAGGCAATGGTTGATGAAACACAAGTTGAGGGGCATTCGTTTGCATCCTGGGGAACTTTGAATGTGCCTATGCTTGTTTATAAGACATGACAGCCGTTTGCGAGTTGTTTTCCTTTGTT
The DNA here is from genome assembly GCA_032274765.1 of Malacoctenus tetranemus. Lineage (NCBI taxonomy): Eukaryota > Metazoa > Chordata > Actinopteri > Blenniiformes > Labrisomidae > Malacoctenus > Malacoctenus tetranemus. The sequence goes on along the minus strand of JAUESF010000001.1, from coordinate 18,899,271 downwards.
AATATGCTATTGAAACTAGCCTGACCTACCTCCTGGAAGAATTCGTTCTCTAAGCTTTGCTGTTTTTTGGCTTCTCGGTTTGAAATAATGGAAAACTTGGGAAGCCCCACTGCAGATTGCAATTTACATACGCAGTTCAGATGGGCACTTATCATAAATCCACATTTCTTCCATCAGTTTCCGTCTCTCTTTGCCACTCAAGTCTATCAGACCCCCCCCCCCCCCCGCCACCACAGCCACTTTTCAGTTTGTGTCTGTGCTGAAGCCACACCAGAAGGAGACCCGGGAACTGCAGTGAGGACACATCTGTCTTCATTAGGACAATATCTGGATAAAATTACATATTTTGGCCATAAACAGGGGTTAGCAGACTGCACTGCACATTACACTATTACTTTGCAAGTACAAAATGCATTAGCCAACTGCGTTTTGTCAAAGGCATTTGATTTGAATACCTGGGGACTCCACTACATCACAGATACCTCTTAATTAATGCCGGTTTCACATTTAACTGAGTGAATGTAGTGTTTCAAGAGAAAATGGGCTCAAATACAATCATCAATCAATTACAAAGGGGAAAAAACAAGATTACTGATGCAGCTCAGTATTTATAGAAAAGTTTGTAATTATCATTTGTGACTTGGGGCGTGTTCATAATCTGGCAATGAGGGTGCTCAAGCATGCCAAGCTGGACTGTGCAAATTCAGCCATAAACCCATTTGTTTACTCTGAAAATCACATTGCCTGGAGTGATTATTCAATCAAGTCACTGTATAATTTGAAAAATCAGTCCACTCAAAAAAACTGGCCCAGCTACTGAAAAGCCCGCTTCCTCGTTACTGGACTAATTGAAATGCAGCTGAATCAAGTTTCTGAGTCATGTAATGGTGTACATAATGCAGGCAAAATGATTGATTTCGGAACTCAGATATCCCAGAAGCAAAGCTTATGGGGAGTGGAAGTCGTCTATTCACACATCAGTGGCTGAGGCTGCTGGAGCTTTAAACTGAGAGGACAATTTATGTTAGTTTCAAACACCAGAGTCACACAGTCGGCTCTGTTGTCAACCGCTATGGAGTGAGATATATTAACTCCTTACCATGCAGTGAACCTCACAAGTGTGAATAATCAGATGTAGCACGAGCTTTGTGGTATGTCTCATATAGAGCATATGCTCAAATCTACTCCACAGTAAACAATAATAAGGTGTGTGTGTGAAAAGTAACAAAGTGGAAAAAAATATCTCTTGGCATCTCCTTGCACATTCAGCAGCAATACATCCAAATTCCTTTCTATTTATTCACAGGCTCCCTGAAAGCATGTAGAGACACATTTTGGGCAATCTGGCAGCTAAAAAAGTGCAGCTGAATCTTTGTGTCTAAGCAATGGCAGTGAAAGACATCAAGCTAACTGAAATTAACACACATTTGTGCCATGCAGAATCATAAAAATCCCTCCAACAGCCAGCTTTTATTTTGGATTCTGTTGCTGTGAAAGCCATCAACGTCTGTCTTTTTCATATCATGAATCTCTCTGATGTAGTAATCGCTGTCCCAGCGAGATCCAGATCGTCTCCTTTCACTCCTTGTACTTTACAAAACTCTGTGACCTTGGGTGCTTGTTAATATCTTATTTCCCTCCTTGGAAAACAACTGAAGACTCAGCCACATGTCATGGTGCCACACCAGTCTTATCAAATTCTGCAGCATTATGACTAATAGCTAGTTTGATCTAATGAGGAAGAAGAAAACAAAACCAAAACAGCGAGCTATATTCATTAGTCCTCCGAGCACACTGTAATTGCTTTATAGATACATTAGGGGCAGCATTTTAGGTCCTGGTGATGAAGTCCGGAGCTGCATTAGACATAATTGAGAGGCTGAAATAGTGTTATTGTGTCTGTGTCTCTAAAATAACTCCGTTTTCAACAACACATCCATTTCCATAATGTCAGAGCACATTTGAGTCAGTTTGAATGTAAATGTGTCCTGATCCATATTTCTTGAAGGCCACAGATAATTTTGCTGCAGTGAACAGTACACAGTCATGCTGGGGAGAGAAACAAGGATTAGGCTGTTTTAAGCAAATCCCTAGCTACCTGGCTGAGGTCTGAATTTGTCTCATTTTAAAGAGATTCATACTTGTTGTGGTTATATATACTTCAAGCAAGTGGAGTTGTCACTGTCCCTTCTTGTGTACAGAAAGAAATACAATCTATAAAGCACTGGCAACACCTCCACCAAGCAGGCTGGGAGTCTATAAAAAGCAAAGCTCTATTAAGTAGTGCCATGAACCCTGATATAGACCCACACGGAGAACTCGAACTGCAGTCCACAACAATAATGGGAAGAGTGAATCAGCCCATATCAATACAGTAAATACCTCAAACACTGCAGTCACAAAATTAGAGTTGAAATGAAAAGACGCTCGCTTTGTACAGCAAAGAAAACACACCCAGAGACAGTCGCACTATCCAAATCTCTATGGCAGCACAAAAAGTATCGTCACATAATGACACTTTAAAATTCACCTGCAGAAGCATCCCGGATGCTACAGCAGGTACGAGAAGTGTCAAAACTGTCTGGATCAGACAGAGTCATTATAATTTCCTATTTATTTGCTCTTGTTTGAAAAGCAAAGTATGTGGTAATAAGGGACAAATGTTGCCCTGAATTAAAAAGATGTATTCAGTTCGTCCTCTCTATGTCATGAAACTTCTTGTAAAGCTTTGAAGGGAAAAATACTGTGCTGCTTGACAGCTTGTTTCCCTCGACTCAAGGCATAAATATTTTCATTTCTATCACAGCAAACAGGTTCCACACATGCCGTCAATGTTTTCCTTCAAATTGCACCTCAAGATTTGACTTTATTGCACATCTTGTTTCTTTGTTTGGTCCATTAACAGACAAGATAATGTACTTGATTGGAATGGGCTTTAGGTTGTCTTCCAACAATGTTATTAAAAGTAATATCAGATGCACCGAAATGAAATACATTGCAACAAACTGGAAATATGAATCACAATCACATTAACAAAATCTGAAACCACATATCATCTGCTGAACGTGTGGTTGAGAGGTTTATTCTGACACAACTATGTCCAGATGGCATGAAGCAGAGGCAGTTCTTGGGGAAAAACGTGCCGTGGCAGGGGGATTCGGGTGGTATGGTCTATGGAGACGGCCACTGGGGTTGTGGGGAGAGTCAGCACACCACCCCAGTGGCCATTACTGGGGCATGCTCGCAAAAATTGCACCCTGGCCGCCTGCCCACATTGCCCATACGTAAAACCGCCTCCGGCATAAATACAGCCAGAGTGGGTTTGACAGAGGCATTGTGAAACTAGTGGCTGCAGCGGCAATTTCTGCATCAAAAAAGTCTTAGATAAATACAACCTTTATGATGTACAAGTTATAGGCACTGACTGTGAACACTTCTCAATTTAAATTCAAAGAACCACTTCAAACAATTAAACTTACAAATAGGAAGAATCTGCTATAACAAATTGCCCCACTGACTTTAGTCTCGAAACTGGTAATTGTTTCCCAATGTAAACTTGATGAAACTGCACAATTCAGAATTTTAGTGTCATAACAACACTCGTGCCAGAAGTATACATGAAAAGATGCATTTCTACAGCTTTACAACTACACTGAACATGTCTCCAGCAGTGCTCGTTGTGATATGTTGGTGGACACCTGCTTGAAATTGCTCTTGAGAAATTGGTCTGTTTATTGCAGCTCAACAATGACACTTGAATTCAGCAATAGTAACAATACTGCTGAATATGTACACATACAAAACAACTACATTCACACCTACAGTACAGGTAACTGTCCATCCTGTTTTAAGCTAAAGCAATACATCTAAGAACTAATGAAAAAAAAGTATTAGTTACACAAGTATGAAACTTGAAAACATGAAGATGTTTTATTTAAAGTCCTTCAACATGGGAATAATGAAAAATTCTTCCTGTATCAAAGCTCCTAAAAAAAGGTGCTTTCAGACATCTCCAGTCAGGTGGTTTTGCTCTGTTGTCAGCCTGTTTTTAGATGAGACTGAGGTACAGTTAACAGATCTTGGCTGGAGGACCTGAGAGGCTTGATGGCCCAACAGGGTGTAAGTTGGTCCAAGGCCATGCAGGGCTTCAGAAACAAGTAGTAAAACTTTGGATTTATTTCAATATTCAAAAGGAAGGCAGCACAAGAAAGCAGGAACAAAGGGGGGAGTTAGTGTTCTGTTTTTTTATGGCCGGACAATAATGTTCCAGCAGCATTCACCATAAAATGGACAAAAAAAAAAAAAAAAAAAAAAAAGGAAAAATCCGGGTGGCCAATTCCAAAACAAAAAAATGTTCCAGCACCATCAAACATAAAATGCAAAAAAAAAAAAAAAAAAAAAAAAAAAAAGGAAATATCCGTCTGGCCAATTCCAAAACAAAATAAGATGAAAAACCCTTGTCGATATCAGCACATGTAATTACCCCAGGTCAAATGGGACTATTGAACACAGAATGAAAAAGACATGCAAAACTGAATTACATTTTCTGTAATCACTCAGAGCTATTAGTCACCGAGAACAGATCTGATATTTACGACCTCATGAGATACTGTGCTTTGGAGGAGCAATAAAGCAGAGGTAACTCTTTACTGCGACATGAAACATTTTTATTATTATTCATTTCGAATTCTGTTTTAGTTGTCGAGTCGAATCATCACAGGCAGTCATAGCAGGCGTCCGAATGACAGCTAACAATGCTGCATATTTGACAGATGAGTAAAAAAGGCAGCTGATAACACCTCCTGATATTAAAACCTCCAAAAATCATGTATGAACGAATAATCTGAAAAATATACCAAATACTGGAGTCTGTTCAAAGAAGTGTTTTATTTTTAAGAAAATTGGTATGTATAGCTAAACAAATCAACTCAAAAAACTCAGTTTTATATAATAGCAAAAAAAACAGTTATGTGTTGGATACAGATTCAACATCTTTTATTTAGAACCCCCCCCCCACACACACACACACACACACACACACATTCACAAACACACAACTGTAATTGACTTAACCTAAAATGGATTGTTGCACCCTCAAACCCTCAGTGCATAATAATTAACAAAGCCAGTCAACAAGACATCCCACACGTTTTTTTCTTTGGGGGTTTATTGCCTAATACTTGGTGGCTCTGTGCTCCACACTTAACATCGTGATCTGATAGAACTGTTGCCATGGTGAATACGCATGACACATCATTGCATTTTGTTAGTGCAAATGTTTGGTTGGGGCCCGCACGCTGGTAACGAGCTCATATGCACATGTTATATACGTTACATCAAGTTGTCCCTCGGTGATAGCTCCACATGGAGACAGAAGAAAAAAATAAGGAACAAGTGGAGGGAAGCAAAGTCGTAGCATGTTGTACTATTGTGCGTTGCATTAATAGGTCCCTAATTCCTCTTTCTTTCAGCGTGGGTGGGCACTAAACTGCATTTTCCAAGTAAGCCGTATGTGGTTGTTAGTCTTCAGGGAAGTGGAGACATTAATAGAACCCCTGACCTGCATGGATTTCTATCTCTTAATGAAATATATTGTACACACAGTAGGGGATGCACTCAGAGTGAAGTGCACCCTTCAGAGTAAAGTGCACCCTTTGGCCAGATCTAAACTTTTTTTTTCCATTTAGAGAACAGTCATTCACCAGTGGCAATTCTGCAACAATAAAAAAATGTATTATTTATTTTACAGAGATGGTCTAGAAGCTTGTGCATAGCGACTTTTTCTGTCTCTGAATGAGCAGGATTAAAAGCATGCTGTTAGGAAAGAGCTGTGCAGTTTTAGTCTGACAGTAATTCCTGCTAAAGAGTAAAGGTTTGATTGGTGTGCATGCTGTTCTGTTAAAATAGGTAAATCGCAAGCAAGGTAATACAGCAATACTGACAGCTGTTCCTCACCTTCACCTGGAAAATCATCAGCAAATGGCTTTGGTGTGATGCTGCTGCATTACATATCCAGCTCACTCAGAACTCCCACTTCAATCTTTTCAGGAGGCTGGTCTCAAGCAACATGCTTTTTTTAAACGTGTTGTTGTTTAGGTATATATTTCTGTTTGTATATCCATCCATCCATTCTTCTCTACCACTGTTTATGGATCATGGAGATGCTGGAGCTGATCGCAGCTAACAGTGAGGGGAAGTGTGTGTGTGTGTGTGTGTGTGTGTGTGTGTGTGTGTGTGTGTGCGTTTTTTATGTAGCAAACACAAACTACCAACTGTTGAACTTCGCACAAGCTGAAATTAAAAGAAAAATTGAGGTAAAACCAATAGAAATGAAGAACACACACACACACACACACACACACACACACACACACACACACACACACACACACACACACACACACA
>JAUESF010000001.1:18831708-18873259 GCA_032274765.1 Malacoctenus tetranemus | reverse complement strand
CTCTCTCTCTCTCTCTCTCTCTCTCTCTCTCTCTCTCTCTCTCTCTCGCTCTCTCTCTCTCTCTCTCTCTCTCGCTCGCCCAAATTAAAAATGTTCCTTCCTGGATTTTTCTTAAATATCTCTATTGCCACACCCTGCCTACAAATGAACCCTAACATTTGTGTTTTCTTACTGTTTATTCTTTCGACAAGATACTAAGCACTGAAATGCAGTACAGAAAATACTGCAATCAGGTGCTCAAACTAGAGGGACAAGTTATAAAGAGGCACTCCTCTGTGGCACTTTTGATCTCCAATGAAACTGTGATTGTATCCATAGTATAAAACGTACAATTCAAATTCCATTCAAGGCCATGCGCTGTGGTTGAGCTTTTATACTTTTCAGAGTAACAGGGGTATTGTTTCGAATCTAAAAATGTTCATTTCATTGTTTTCCTGAACAGACTTGCTTGATTTAACTCTCGTCATGCTTACGACTCTGCCTGAAACAATTCTCTCAGTGTGATCCTGTCATCTCACCATATAGTTTGTCAGTCTGCTGAACAATTTTCTCAACAGGAACTTCCTCTCCAGCTCTCTGATGGGGTAGCTGTTAAAAACTGTACATTTCCAGCGGGAGGACTTTTACCACACACGCACGTACGCACACACATGCAGAGCTTTGTTTTCACGAGAACAGTGATTTTCATTTTCAACTACTGCGCCACGGCGTACTCATGCACAGTGACAGATTATCAGGTGTGCTGTGGGATAATCTACAATTTTAGACAGCTTTACATTCAGCATTTAATTGCAGTCAGTTTTCTAGATTTTTCTAAATAAATGCTTGTCGACTGTTGATTTAAAGGCAATGATTGACAATGGTTACTTTAAAAGGTAAAGTTGTAGTGCAGCCACTGTGCAACCTCCAAGTTCTTGTGTTATTTTTTCTGTATCATGTTGTTACATGATGCTTTTTATTAAAACAGGGTTCAAATATTGTTCAATGATAAAAACACAAATTATGCAAGCTTCTTACCATTATGTGTTTAAATGGAAATGTTTCAAGAAAGGTCCACATGTTTGAAAAGAAAACCCATATTCAGTAAATAAATACATGAGGATGTTATGTAATAATGAATACAGGCAGCGAAGTGTCATTTCATAAAAACTTTAAAAGGTTATGTCCTTTGGTATCCTTTTCATTACACAAAAAATGTGCTGTAACTACAAGAAGGTTGCAAACCACTGCTATCAAATTTTGAGTAGCAGTAATCACATTACTTGGTGGACAATCCTCACATCCTCACTAACCCAATAATCTTTGAAGGAAATCTGTCAGTCCGTAGAAACCTGACTTTGAGAATTTCTTTCTGTACGTCGTGTTTCTTGACATATAGCGGTGACTACTAAATTTGTACATGCATTGCCATGGAAACTGTGCAGCTGCTTTAGCAGACTGAGATGTCTCTGAACTCACTAATTACAACTACAACATGAGCTTCTGTGCAAGTTAACGTATCAAATCTGGAAGGTGCCACAGGTGACAGCAATGCATGAGTGAAGTTAATTAAAATACTCCCTTCCAGACATGTTTGCCAACATGTAAAACACTTCTCGACTAACGTTTGATATTATTTCCCCTCAAAAGTTAATTGAAAACCATAAAATAAATGCACTTTCACCTTATTCGACAATCTACTTTGAGTAAGTATTGTTAAAAAAGATATACTTTTCACAAGCGTATGTCTGCAAGAAACAAGATATGTTTATTTGACTCTCTGTGTGCAGTGCATTGAAGACATTGAGGCATCTGTGGCCAATATGAAACTCCAACAGGTTTAAAGAAATCAAGTCAAGAATGATGAACGGTCATATTACATTCAGACAAACCATAGAAAACATTTCAACAGAACGAGGGCTGTGAATTTTGTCCCATGTCACTTACATTGAGAGCGCATTACAAAGTCAATGGTCTGGATAAGCAGGAGGAATGATTAAAGTGAGCTCGGCCTGTTTCAGTGCGCTCCTGCTCACCTGACTGCTGTTTTTCAGCCTAAAATAAAATTGAGAAAGTGAGAAACTACTGATCATTGTGATAACAAACAGCCCTGCGCGAGGGTATACACTTAACAACAATCAGCTTTAAAATACCTGAAAGGTCACGCTGCAAAAAGACCAAATATCCAACAAGCTAGCAACCAAAGAGTCAGAGAACATAAACAAAAGGCAATACAAATGACATTTATGAGAAGAAAGGAACTTCATTGTAAAAATACAACACAGCAGAGAGAAATGCAGACAAAGTAATTATTCTTTATGATGATTCCTGAGCAAATCTTTCAATATTTGGTGAATAAATTATGTCTTCCCAGCAGTTATTCAAATACATGTCGGCTGTATTTCTCATCTATTATCAAATAAAATAAAACAATGGTGATTGAGCCTTTGATCCACTGATGAAAGCTCTCAGATTTGCATTATTATACACTGAGTTGCACGAGAGCCGGTGGCTACATTCACGGGGAAAATCAGAAGGGCTGCACAGTTAATGACGCAATTTCCATCGTCGCTGCTTCTTCCATCTCTGAGTTTATGTGGAGCTGATGTGACAGGCTGTGTCTTCAGCTTGCTCGTGTGACTGAAGTGGTGAGAGGAGATGGAAAACTGATGATACTCAGGTGACACCATTCAGATGTCTTGAAAGTCCAGAAAAAACAGTCGTGATCAGTGCATGATCGAGACACTGAGGAGAATAACAACTTATTCAGAATTTACCTTGTAATGGCCCTCGTTTAATATCAGCATGAAAATACAATAGAGGTTTGATTGGCAGCTCTGCACCGTCCTCCCTGCACAAAGAAAGTCCTGCGTTCCAAGGCCAGCGGGACTCGCATCAGAAAATGCAATTTCTTATCTTTTCAGAAACTGCTAACTTGTTTCTTCTATTTATGTTATAAGAACTGCACATGCTTTGCAAAAGTACTCGCTTTTTTATTGACTAGCGTCACACTTTTTTTTATTCCATCCAAGTATTGTGTGTAATAAAGTCATTGAGTACATTTACGGTAGATACATGCAGCAGTCGGTCAGTCTGGTCGGTTGAGTCGGATGTCTAGTCTTGTCTGACTCTACATACAGAAGAGCGAAGTCGAGTGTCTGAACACAGATTGCTCTTATTGAAGTATTTGTGATTGACCCAAAGAGGATATGTAAGAGATAGATCTTGCAGTCAGAACATCAGTTTGGTTTCCCCACCAGTCCAAAAAAACGTGTCTTCTGATTCTTGGTCAATATCGTGATTGTTGGTTGTTTTGGAAGTTACTGTGCCACTATTCACTGAAGTGTCCGATTCTGATTCCAGATGAGCAAGCCGTGTTGGTCAAGCTAAAGATAATCCAATCTCAGTTGAACTAAGCTTTTTACATGCAATCAAAAGTCTGGTTGCAGCCAGACTATGCCAACAATTGGATTTTCTCAAGCTGCATGCAAACATACAGTTGAAGAATCTAAAGAAACTGGAAAAATGTGAAGCTTTGATTACATTCATTCATAGCATGGATTAGATATGCTTTCAATTTCCCTTGTTTGCTAAATGGAATATGAGAAGTCAGTCACCAGTAATGCAGCAGGTACACAAACACAATTATACTTTCTAACACTCCCTTCCTGTAAGAACTCGGGAGCAGGAGTGTGGGAAGTTTAGTGCAGACAATGTGTCTACGATGCCCTCAGTCGGTGTCTGCCTCAGTATTAGTTTAACTGCTTGCAAACGTAGAATTAATTAATGAGAGCAATAAATGTCGTCCCACAGGAGCACACAGCCGATATGGGAATGGACTCAACTTGCTTTTAAGTGTATAGATCGAGGGCAAGAGGAGAAAAAGGTGTCAGTTTATCACCAGCCTACCTTACACTTCTCACACCCTGAAAGTTAGTCTATTAAATGAAGTGGTTATCAGCATATGGATATAAATGTGGTGCAATTATGTAATTGTACAGAATTGATAGTGTGTTGTGAAAGTCATCCTGCATTCAGCATTGGTGTAGTGTTTAAGCAAGCCATTTGATACAATAATGCTTGTGAAAAACACAGAAAATAGGGGACATGTTGAAATAACATGCTGGAGCCATCAAAGCATTGAACTATTGACACATTAAAAACAAAAATGAACAACATGGAAATGGTTTTGGGTTGATTCAACCACCCCTGAAGATTTCAGCCAAAATTATGCAGACAACTGCTAAATATTTCCAGCAAGTCAGTGCGGTGTTATTGCTTATTCCATAGCAGGGTTTTTTTGTTTGTTATAGAGAAGTACAGTTTCACCTTTTCTGCTACTGAACTATCCACTTGTTTGATCATTTGCAAAGTTGAATGAAAATACTGCAAAGTAAGCGAGATTAGTATTTTTTAATCTCTTCTGCTACTTTAGTCTTAGATTAGAGTTGTGGAAGCACCTGACACACACAAACTAAAAATCATGCTGTGGTTTTTCATTAAATGACTGCATACTTTCATGTGTTGGATTTTAGGTTGAAAAAGTCAGTAAATGTTCTTCTTTTAGTGCAGTTTTAATGAAAATGGGCCTTCAGTCCAGGAACACTCTCTGTTCAGACCATTTTATTTTTAACTCTCTCTTGTTTCTCTCAGTAGTCTCTTATTTGCTGCGCCCGCATACTTTCTGCTTTTGTTTTGTGCCTTTTAACCACTCTACGCACGTCTACAGCTGTAGTCACTCACATGCACATGTGATTTTAAAGTAATGACATGCATGTTCTTGTTTCACATGTGTCTGTGTTTGAGGTTTGCAGTAAACAATTTTCAGACGGCCTCTTTGAAGCTCTCCATAAATAATTATGACTTGATGTTGATGAATGCAGCCTAATCAATGCAGAGAATTACATATACTTAAAGGATGACAAACTAAATATGTTCACAGTAACGTTTATGTTGATACTCTAAAATTAACTTCAAAACTCTGCTTGTTAGTTTGCTCACACAGCATCAGGCAAAGTCATGATTGGCATGATGGATCCGAGTGTGTCTGTCATTACAAAGTCTAAAATGACCTGATTAACTTGAACATGACTTGAACAGAAAGCATAAATATGCCTCCTGGTTTGTATATTGAACATATGTAACGGCAAACTCACTCCCTACTCAGTTTCAAGTCGTTTCTGATAATTTTTCCCTCAAGTATCTAAGTGAAAGAGCAAACATTAGGACCACAGACAATTATTTCGCAAAGCAATAGTTCATTGAAACATTTTTTCAAACATTCATTAAAAAGTTTTGAACAATCTTGCTCCAGGTTTCATTCTTTTTTTTCCACAAGGTAGATGTCATAATTTAAATAAGTGAGCCAGAGAGGTGACTAACTGCCTGCAGACATTGAAGCTATTGGATGTCCATCAGTGATTGAGCTCCTTTTGGTGGTGGCTCGCTAACTGCAGTTTATTATGTCTGAGATGTGACCTAATTTCAAAGAATGTCTGTTGGAGAGAAGAGACTGAAATTTGGTTTTTGCAGCGCAGGAAGGGTATTCAGGGGCAAAATGAATTACAGGCAATGAGGGATAGAATAACATCACAGGAGTGTGAAGTTTGATAATCATAGTGTCTAGTCAAAAACATTGTTGCGGAAGCATTTTGGTTTTGATTGTTTTTTCTGAAGTGTTGCATGTTTTGGGTTTGCAAAGTACTTTCAAGAACAGTTGGTCAAAATCTGTCAAATCTAATCAAAACAACTAACTCTGCAACAGAACATTTCAACCATGAAATGTTCACTCAAACACTCAACAATTCATCAGCCATTCATCTCTTATGAACACGGGATTCAAACAGGTCATCTGACTAAGACTACACAGTCTCTCAACATGTCAGACTGTAACGTTAAATGAACAAACACCACAGTCCTACCTCCAAATGATCGCACAAGGCCATTTGTGATTCAGCTGGATTTTCACGACATGCAAAGCTTTTTGTGGATTCTACAATAATATGCGCTCGACTGAAGCTTTCCGCCAGGTTGCAACATGTTGCATTTGCTACTCTCGAAGCTCATTTGACAAATGGCTAGTTTCCTACCCCACACACTAACAATGCACATGCATGAAATAAAAATAGTGTTTCGTTCTTTGGAAACAGATGTTCCCAGTGAATTTATTCTTTGCAATTATTTTTTGTCCAAACAAATTACTAAAAAAAAATTAATAGTATATGAATGTAATATCAAACACAGCAAACGTACAAACTGATTTCAAGTTGTCACAAACAATCTTATTCATATTTTTCTTTTGTTTACATAATGATATTGGAACCTAAGTGCCTCCTTTGTGTTGGGCATCTGGTAAACAAATATTCAAATAATACACCTCGTACTGACAGTTTGATTATGCCTCAAACTGGAACAAAAACACTTTTGTTTCCTGCAATAAGAATAAGAACTTTATTTCACTTTCCAATTCAGTTGATACTGTAGCAAATCAAATACAGAACGGAACTGCCAAAATGTTTTTGTCAGAGACAATATATTGTATAGCTACATATTTACATACGACTGGATACTATGCAGCGACGGCAGTGCATTTGATAAAAATCTAATTACTGTCCTATAAGACAAACTCAAATACCCTTCCGCATAATGATGTAAGATTAGATCAGGCGCTAAACAAACATATTCATTGCTTCCCAAGGGCACCACCCGATCTGTTCCAGATCTGTAATGACGACGTGGAGGAAGACAGAAAAACACAAGCCTGCAGTTTACAATTTTAAATACTGATGAATTACAGGTCAACAACCTCTCAGTGCTTGTATGGGTGGACACATGGAGGGCAGGACAGGAGAATGGGCAGGAGCAATTGTGCTGTACACTGTAATCTGTGCTTACCAGTGCAGCGCTCTGTGGCGGGGAGCAAATAAATCTGCCAAGCAGCAGTAGATTCATAAAATCCCTCAGGTGGCTCTGTTCATTTATCTACATTTTCCAGGGCTTCCAGCTGCCAAAAGCAGGTGGCACACTTTGGCTTGGAAATTGACTGTTTTTAAGATGTAGAGCTCTTTAAAGGGGTAGGGGAACAGACGGAGAGCTGCTGGTAGGGGTTTGAAAGGGTGGCAGTGGGGTATAGGTGACAAGGTCGTTCTGTGAAGGGTATCAAGTGAGAGGGAGTTCCATAATGTAGCCTTGTAAGGCCCCTACATCAAAATTGTCTCATTCGAAAGATAAATTGAAATGAAAATGCCCCCATTTCTAATTTCCTTCCCTCAAATTCAATTTCTAGATTGGTGGCACACCCAGGGAGTAAAAGGCAGTGCCTGCAGGGGGGGCAAAGAGGAGAGGCAGAAGGAAAGCCCGCCACCAGATAAGAAATTATAGATGGATATAATCTGGGGATCTATTTCCTCTCCTTCCCTCCCTGGCCTGCTGCAAATATGATGTGGTGAAGAGGGAAATTAAAAGTCACCATGATGCACCTCATTGCAGTTAGCACTTGTTGGGGACCGAGGTGCTTCATGGGATTGCACTCGGGGCCTCAAACAGCTGCTAGCCACCACACATGCCGACTGACTGCTTGATTCATATTAATGCACTGCTAACTTGAAACAGCATCCAGACATTACACAACTCATCGCTGCACCCACCCACATAATTAGCTTTATCCCAGGTTTGGATTTAGTCCACTCTCTAAGATACACATTTTGAGCCTTCTTTCAATGGCACCTTTTAAATCAACTGTATTTTAGTGCTACAACTAAATCAAACCATGAAAAAGGCAGCTTGTAGAATAAAGCTTTTGCTATTCCCAACCAGGCCCACGTCAACGGTTTAGTGTTCAGCCACATCTTAACAGCTGCAGCAGCTTCAGTCCCCCATCTGTGTTTATACACGGCATGCTCAGGCACGGTATCGAGCGCGTGCAAACCAACAACTGAGGACAGTTCGTTCTGCGAAGACAACATTTTTGTTGATAACATTGCTGATGTTGTGCAATGACGATATTTACCATGTTATCCTGTTTCCATCATCATCTGGTTAGGTAAATTAGCATACTAATTAGCTAATTAGCATTTAACATAATTGAGGCTGATTAGATGTCACTAGCTTTCAGACATTTGGCTATAAAACGAATATCTGGAAATTGTATCAGGGATCAAATGACTACATTAGCTACAAAGTTCATCCTTTATGCATCATGAATTTCTCTATCGAGTCTACCTGCTGTTTCAGTGCTTTGAAAGGTTTATAAATGACTAACATGTAGTAAATATTTACGTAGAACCCTTGGCATATATTTGAATTCATATTTGCAATTTGCGTTAAATACGATTCTCGCAATAAAAAGAAACAATTGTTGGTGTTTGCATTGCTTTGAAAAGAGTATTTCACATTTATGCAAATAGGCATGTTTCTTTCACTGCACTCGTAATGTAGCCTCAACCTTTCCACTTGAGAGATCATTTTGCATAGCTTAAAAAAAATTACATCACTTGAGTTTGTTTTGTTCATTATCAGACTACATTTTTTTAAGCAGAATAAACAGCCTGAATAAGATCACACAGTTACTATAAATGTTCATTTTTGGGGCTCTATTCCTGAAACAAGCAGTGAGCAAGCAGTGAGGAGTCCACAACATTTATGTGGCCCAAGTAGAGAATGGGATTTTTGTGTTGTGTTTAGGATTTGTTGTGTTGCTTTTCAGCCAGCCCTAATATTGATCATTAGGATAGAAAAATAGTCTATTTTCTCTTTCATGAATGTTTGTAATAGTAAATGTGCAGTCTTAAAAGCAGAATTGGAAAGGAAAGTTGACCTTCTCTTCCTGTTACAATAACATTGCACCACTGGAAATAATGTAAGGCAAAGTAATTGAATAGAAGAAAGGAGAAGGTCAGAGGTTGGGTTGCAGCCATGCTGCAGAGCTGTGGCCGGAGAAACAGCATACTACTTGTTTCTGGTGCCACCCAAAGTGGCAAATCAAATTTCAGGAGTAGCACAGGCCACACCTCAGCCACCTCCTGCACACACCTCTGTGACCTTGGAAAAAAAAGCACGTAGAAGAAGAAACCCTCCTGTATTGATTGACCAAGATTGAACTCAAATATCAGGGGAAACTCAAGAGGCTACAACATGTTGCTATGGTTACACAAACACATCGCACATCACTTCGTCTCTGTGGTGTGCTGGATAGTCAGTTTGCTTTTCACACTGTAAACGAGGCGAACCGGGGTTCACTCACAAGTGAAAAGAGACCCACATTTTTAAGATGAACTTGTTCAAAAGTGTGTCACAACCACCCAGCTTGGGACCTCTTGAGCCCAGGGACATTAATTCCTTTACTCTGATTAAAAGTCGGCCCATACATCCAATAAGGAGCATTTCAGGAATATGCTCCTGTGTATATTTAGCTAGTTCAAGATCATGTTTGGAAGGAGTCTCTTCAGGATTGTGTGTCTCAAAGATCTTCCAATGACACAACGGAGTCTGTAATTCATAAACATCTCCATAGTCACTCTTGCTCTCAGGATTTTGGCATTTAATTGCATCTCCATTTGAATTCAACTGCGGCTGTGCTTTGCTGTCAGTTGCCTTGAAACAGAAAGGAGCACAAGGCGGAATGAAATGAGCATAAGCAAACGTGGATGCGAGTTTTCGAACAGCCTTGCTCCTTATTTCTTTCTTGAATGAATAACTCTGATGGTTTTCTCTCCTTACACTAAGAAACATGATAGAATGCATACAGCACATAAGGAGAAACACCGATCAGATCCTTTCATGACTTCCAACACGTAATTTAAGTTGAAATCATCAAGAAATTAGCCAAATTCATGATGCTCTTTTCAAACTATGAATATATTCAGTGGTCTGTTTATTGAGGCATGAAAATAAGTCTTCTGCTTTCTCTGTTAAGTGGAGTAGAGTATCACCATCTGCCTAAAACGTCCCTGGATATCAGTGGTTCTTGATGGTCTCTCCCAATACTGAAGGCATTATGCAGGAAACCAGTGCGATTACACATCATTAGAGGCACTGCAGCGCTGCTGACTAGATTTTTTTAAGAGCAGGTCAGGGGTAAGTAACAAGGAAGAAAGTGCAGGATTGGCAGATTTCTTTCTATGCATGTGGTCAAATCTTGCAGCATCACATCATGCCCACTTCGACACTGCTGCAGAAAAATGCCTTGAAAGCAGTATCGTCCTTACAGAGGAGCAAAAGTTCCCCGAAACATCGTAGCTTCTAAATCACCATCGACACAAACCTCGTTGCAGTTTTTGTGATATCTTGATGAATGTTTTTTCCTTTTCCGTTTGTTTTTTTTTTCAGGTGACTTTTAAATAATTAATCAAAGCAAGAAGTAAATGTGCTCCACTTGGAAAGTCTGTTGTAGTTTTGGACTCATTAGAAAAGCAGCGTGAGTGTCTGCTCTACCCAGCTTTATCTCCAAATAGCTGATTTCCATATGGCAGACAACAGTGGGAACGATATAAGAGGCAGACTGACAGTGATAGAGTTCCACAGCTGAGGGATATAAATATGAAGTTTTAATGTAAAGTTTATCAAACGTATCTAATTCTTTCTGTTTCCCTGACTGTCATCAGTAAAATGAGTAAGCCTGACCTTGACAGCGGGGAGGAGCATGTGTTTTATTTTCCTTCTATGTTGCCTCAACTTTACCTTTTGCCTTAACTATAAATTCAATATGAGCAGAAATCTCATTTATGCTGTTTTTCTAGGAAACACAGAAAGCCCACAACTTGCAATTCAAATATAATAGCTTTGTTGTTAAGTTGATAAATTATCATTTCCCAAGCAGCACTTTAATTTCCTTCAAATTATCTGATGCAAATGAGTTGCTTGTATGTAATTCAGGGCAGCAAAAAAAAAAAGAAAAAAACAGCTAGCATGTTATCACAGCGTCGTAGCTCTTCCTCAATGTGTGCTTGTAGATTTGTTTCACCGCCGTTTTCAGAGTTGTTTGGGGAAGCTCTGATTAATGCCGCAGTAAATTCAGGCTCGATGCTCCAATAGCTTAAGGTGTGCTTGGTTGGACATTTGGGGGGGCCGGGGGCGGGTTACTGATACCTCGCTCAATTTTTCATTGCACAGAAGATTTGTAAGAGGTCAGCCTTGACGTGCCGGGTTCATGGATCCATTCGGCCCTCTGACGCCTGCTTGATTCTTGCATAACATTTATGATATAATATCTTTAGACTGCTGCAAGATTTAGCATCATGCTTAAGCCAACAGCTCATTTAAAGGCTGCAGGACTGCTGCACACTTTTGCCGACAACCATTTGTTAGAAACGCTGGTGTCAATCAAGTCTCTCATATTTTTTTGCAGTTGATGCACCAAAATAAACTGGTCTTTTGTTATATGTCCCTCTGGCTGTTTAGGTGGTCTGCTGTTGTTTATTTTTGTAAAGACCCCTGATTTGAAGTGTTTAGAGCCCTTTCGAATACACATTTGCATACCTCCTCCCGTTGGAGTCCATAGCTCTGATCATGACATTCTGTCAGACACGGTGGGAGGCGGTGGGCCGCGCTCCGGGCAGCAAAGTCCCACCAAGACTCTTTAACCATGTGTTACAGTCTGGGAATACCACATGATGTAGAAATTGAGCCAAGTCCATGTTAATGAACCTGGAGCTGCAGGGCTGAAAAGAGATATAATTCACTCGTCTATTTTAGGATTTCTCTCTGCAGATTCTCTGTCCAGGAAAACACTTCTTGTTCTAACTCCAAATGAGTTTGATCCATTAGTTTCAGATTTCATCATTTGATTAGAATAATAGAAAGTATTTTTTATTGGCATTTACTTAAGGGAGCAGTATTCTGAAATCCATTGAATGCTTTTTATTTCATGCTAAACTGATAGAGGCAGCACGCCACTTGGGAACAGCTGTTTGCTCCACTCTGTCACTATCCAATTTGCATCACCTACCCAAATTTGCATCTCACACGTGTCCGGCGCCATCTTGGAAAGCTAAGCACTGCAACACCACTTAGATAAACATCAGTTTTCATAGAGTTTGTGACAATCTCACAGCTGGCTTTAAGTCGAAAGCAATAATTCATGTGAACCGGATGGCATCTCATCTGTGGGGGAAATAAAGGGTTTTAGCCAATTGTGGCTTGTTGTCCACATTGTGTGACTTGCAAAGATTGATGAAGAAGATTGTAGGTTTCGGAAACTTTTTTTTTGTCCTTCTAATTTTTGTTCTTTATGATTGACTGATTTTTGAGTATAAGTCACATTATATTTGGAAAATTCAAATTTTGGGGAAATTTTGCAAATCGTTCCTTCAGTGTTTATATGTGAACTTGTATTGGGTTTGTTCTTTGCAACATTAAGTGGCCTAAAATAAGTCTTTCTTCTTCGTTTTAGGATTAACAGATAAAATGTGGGTAACAAATTATGTCCCAATGACAGATTTAAAGTCTGTATAAAAGTCAATTAAGATAGATTCAAAAAAAGATACATCTTTGGAGAGTATTTTAATATTTCATGATTATTAGTTAGTGTAAAATGTATTCTAGATCTAAAGTTTGCAGACGTATAATTTTGCAAGTCTGATTAAAAGACAGTTCCTCTCCTAGCAGTGTGGAGAAGCAGCTATATGTAGCGTGTCACAATATTCACGGGAAAGCGATTAAGCTAAATGGCTGCCAGGATGTCCAATTATAAATTTGAAGTCCACAATCTTAGGAGGGAATGTGTAATGTCATGCGTGGCTGTTACAATGTCTTGAACTGAGTTATTTATGAAAATGAGCTCTGACCTGCAGATTATTGCACGGCTTCCTGCGAGAAAATAAAATCGACAGCCATGGAAGTCATCTGTTGAACACTCAATCTGCATCTGGAAACATGCCTCCCAGGAAACGAGTGAATGTAATTACAGAGTGTATAGCATGCGTTTTCCCTCTCTGACTTCGGCTGCTTTCCTATTTATACATGATATTGTGACCACGTTTATAGGAATGGGATGGAAAAGGAAAACAAAACAAATTGTCTGCATAAAATATTCAAACCAGTGGTCTCATCTTGTGCAGTTCTTCACAGCCTAAAATATTAAAGTTTTTATAATGTAGGCGCTGTATATGCACGTTGTTTGTTGGCTACAAACGATTCAACCGTGCTCACTAATTTTCCAATTAATTCCCCTCAGCCTGCACAAATGTTCTGATCTGTCATCATCAATCATGATCAGTTTTATGGTGTCTCCCATTGACCTCGTCATCTGGTCTACCTGCTGCTGCCCTTTCATATTCTTTTCATCTCATTAATTTAACAAATTTCAATTGTGTATGTTTTTGACAGGTTTCATTTTCTGTCTGAAATTTTAAATGGTTTTTATCAGTGTGGGATTACGGACTGCCAACTCATGCATATATGTAAGGCTGAGTAAACAATGCAAGGTTAATAACACTCACTCAGACGTGCCGCTGCTCGCTCGCTCGCTCACAGATGTGTGTGCGGGCATTTCACACACATTAGCGAAGACGAGGCTGTTTAAAGAGGAATCAAAAGAAAATGGAATCAAAAGAAAAGTGACATACATTTGTGCTCAACTGCAGCGCTGGCAAGGCAAACAAATCACAGACACAGAGGTTCTGAACTACGCAAAGATGGATTAATCACCTCAGTATGAGCAATACAATATGCCAGCAATCAATCAAGCTGTGGAATTACCAACTGTGACAGCAATCTATTCTCCTGTTTAGCCCCTTTTGTATATATTAATTCTTGCGGTCAAACCACCTCCACTTCAATCTGCTCCGCTACAGGAATCCATTTGAGCATTAAAATGGCCCCTGGCAGATATCCTTTTACCGAAATGCCTTCTGAATACCCTCTGTTTATAACTTAACCTTACATGGAACAGAGTGACAGACCGTCAATACTGAATGCTCCACACAATCAAAAAGAACAATAAAAGCGGTCTTTGAGAGCCCTCTAAACCAAAATCCAGAGTGTATTGCTTGTCATTATCCTCCAAAACTTTCCGTATGTGCGCTGGTTTATAAATCTGATATATTTAGGGATTTGTAACAGCTTTTGTGTGAATTGGCCTTTTATTTTGAGTGTTAGGTCAGAAAACCAATTCATGCTGTTGGTGTTGCTCTGATCAGCTAAGGATGTATTATCAGGACTGAAAACTTTTGGTCAAACCTTGAGATGTGAATTTGCCAACTCCTCGGTAAAATGACACTTGGTGACATCATCAAATTTGCATAATTGGCAATTTGCAAGGGCCGGAGCAACAGCTTTGCTCATGTGTGAGTCATTAGCGGTGTGGGTGGTGGCCTGACTGAGCATGCGTGCTACAGTTCAAGTAGATGATCCAGATCAGGTGGCAGTGCGCAGAACGATACGGGCTTTCATGTCAAGCTGTCTAAAACACTATGAAAAACTTGCTAGATTTGTTGCAATGTGGACACAAAGTGGGTGTCAGTTCCAGACACAGAACAGGAATCAATGTCTAATCAGTGTCATGTTTTACAGTGTGAGAAATTGCAGGCTTTGTGTGAGTGCGTTGGAAAATGTTTTATTTGCATGACTCTAATGCTAAATGTGAGAGTTGACTACTCTGTATTTTAATTTTACAAAACTTACCCCATTAAGATTGTATTTGTCATAGTTACAGGCTATCAGAAACACAGCAACAGGCTGCATGGATGGGACATTTGTTTATTCCCGAGGAGACAAGGATGGTGTTTCATTATTCACCTCGGAAGATTTCTTGATCCGAGCTGTTTTGTTGTGCAGTGGCTAGTGCTGTCACTGCACAGTGAGTAAAGTTCGATTATGGGCTTTTCTGAGTGAAGTTTCCAGCTTTCTTGTAGGGCAGCGTGCAGCCCTAACGGAACCACCACAGTAAGAATGACGGGCATGTACACGCATGTTCACACCGCTGGACAGTCTCTAGGAATAGGAGGAAATCAATGCGTGCACATTGACGAACATGTGAACTGTGCAGAGCAGGGCGCCATCTCAGGGCGAACCCGGGCTTTTCTGACTGTGAAAGGAGACCACCAACCACTACACCACCGCGCAGCCCTCTGGGCTAATTAATGAATAATGTCTTGAGTGTCTGCCTGTCAGTGTGACTGTTAACCCCGTCTAGAGTCTTATTGTAATCCTAGCTGGGATTTGATCCAGGTTGACGATGTGAAGATGAATGAATGAATGGATTGATTTTTATTTTCTGGGAGATGGAAGTGAGAAGTTATTGCCACAAGTATTCAGTTGCAACTCTGTAGCCAGAATGAATATTCAATAATTGTTACGTCAGAGAGGTGTTTTACAAATCGCTTTTACTGAGATCGCACACAAAAAATCGGTGTAAAGGCCAAACTTATTAAATATTTGGAAAAAGATTCACAAAAGAAGCAAGATTTTTATCTCAGAGGGCCTTTGAATAGTTATATTTTTTTAAAGAAGGTGAATGTTGGTAAAAGAAAATCTCACTGTGCAGAACTGCTGTTTTTACACACACATCTGCCCAACAGCTGCCTGAGCTTTAAAGCATCCTTTTTTGAGCAGGTTTGACAAAATCAGTGGATTACTATCGAGCATACAGTGCAGCAACATGGTTTAAAGTGTTGTAGTTTAAATAATGTATGATTTCTTTCTCCTGTAGTTCTCATATAAATATAAAAATATTCAACTGCAAATTTTGACGGACTCAAATAGTGCATTTCTCGTATTCATAAGTAAACAAGTCGAATCCATTGATTTTCAAAGCAAGCTGCTTGATTATGTCTTCATTTTTTAAGCATGGTTGATTTTTAAATGAGGTGAGGGAATTTCAAATACAACAGGGAGTCTTGGGCTTGTCAAGGTTGCTTGCATGTACACATATATTTGCAGGCTGTGCTTAACGTGGCAAATGGCTTTTGATGCACATTTTGATTTACATAACTTCGGAGGAGGGATGCGGTAAAGGATTCCCTCAGCACCAAAGGACATGGAAGATATTGCGGTGTATTAATGACTGCCTCTTCTCCCCAGCGAAGAATCAAACAGAAATTTCAAGCAGGACACACAGAGAGTGAGGCCGGGCAGGGAGATCTGACAGATTCCAGCATCACACACAGTCTGCCATATTCTATTACTGAATGTGGAGATGTAATACCATGACCTTCTTTTCCTCAGTTATGCTCTCCTGTTCCCCTTACCCACATCCCAAGATATCCACTTAAGCGCACAGATGTTGACAGACTGGCGAGGTAAAACAGAGCTTCCGCACAGTCCCGCGCATCTGGTCATTTAGGGCCGGACTTGATCGCCTGTGTCATCATCCGGCCGCGCACGCCGACGCTCAGGCTCGGAACCACCCAGAGGATCAATAGGCAGTGTTTGCATATTCACTCTCCCTGGCTCTCACAGCACAAAGCCCCATCATTTACCCAGACCGCATTAGCAGCGAGATAAGAGGCCATGTGTTTTCTTGCTTAGCCATTTGAAACGCAGGGGGAATTTATTTATATTGCCCCCATTAATATCAAACATAACTAATGAGGTGTGATTATCCGGTGTGCTTATTGTAATAATGATGCGAATCGTACTGTAAAAAGGAGCCATCTCTCTGGGAGAGAAAGGATTGGTTTGCTTTTCAGCTTCAGCGTCATTCTTTGCTGGAATGTATTCAATACCTGTGAGCATTTGTTACTTCCACAGAGCAGTAAATCAACTGCAGCATGGAGAAAAGAAAAAATAAAAAAACCGACACAACGGCTCCCACCAGGAGCAAGCCCGACACATACTTTCCACGGCTGCATCATAATAATGGGACTTATCTATCCACCCGACATAAACATGACACAATACTCTATTATCAGCCGTATAATCGTGTTGCACCGTTGCATGCGTGTGCTGCCTCAGAGTGTAATCAACGCGGGATGATTTAGGCAACACCTCTTCACTTGCAAGTGTGTAATTCACACGTTTGTCTTCTCTTTGTCATCGCGTCTATACCTGTGACACAATATACTGCATTTTGGGGTCGATGATCATTATTTTCTTCACATAATAGCCAGGACCGGCATCTATTGTGAATGGACTGCCATGTGTTATCTAATCTTGAAGGGGCCCACTTTGCTTGGCTTGAATGTAATACAGCAAACAGGGATTTTTCTGCGTGGAACAAAATACTGCAGGATTATTGCATATAATGATCAGAGTTGGGCTGCACGGTGGCGTGGTGGTTAGAGCTCTCGCCTCACAGCAAGAAGGTCCTGGGTTTGCGCCCAGGTGGGGGGGGCCTTTTTTGTGTGGAGTTTGCATGTTCTCCCTGTGCATGCGTGGGTTCTCTCTGGGTACTCCGGCTTCCTCCCACAGTCCAAAAACATGCAGAAGGTCAACTGGCGATTCTAAATTGTCCATAGGTGTGAATGTGAGTGTGTGTGGCTGTTTGTCTCTGTGTTGCCCTGTGACTGGCGACCTGTCCAGGGTGTACCCTGCCTTCGCCTGTAAACAGCTGGGATCGGCTCCAGCACCTCCCGCGACCCGTAAAGACGGAATAAGCGGCACAGACAATGAGATGATCGGAGTTCACAGATCTTTTGCATAAGTAACCATATCAGTGCATGAGTGTGAATTTTGTTCCTGCCGGTCCAGTGTCTTTGTTCCTCCTACCCGAACCCAGATGGGTTCATCACATCACTTGTATTTCTCTGTGCGGTTCTCCTGGAGATTTATTCACAATAAATGATTGTTTCTTCTTCCTGGCTGCGGATGTTTCGCAAAGTTGTCAGGATTTCTCTGTATTTTACTTGAATGTCAAGTGCTGTGAGATGGCTGTTTTTCTTTAAAAAAAAAAAAAAAAACTACTAGAAAAATGAATTGCAGTCATATTGTTCCAAGAAAAGCCGCACATTCAAATGTCTATGTATGATATTGATGTACAATAAAACTGTGAAATACTCTCAGGGTTCAATTCTCAAAGGCCTGGGCCCCCGAAAGAGCCCCACCGAGACCTGATGAAATGAATCAGTTTGTTTGAATCTCCTTAGCCTTTTGTACATATTTGTTTCATTGTCTAGGTATCAGTTCATAATGGGAATCTTTGTCTGGTTGGGACAGTTTCTAAGTATTTTAGGACACTAGCATGTTGGGAGGTTTGAAAATGTAAGCAAACCTGAAAAGAAACTCTCAAGTTAGGCAGCTGGAAGTTCTGCCCATATTTGTAATGACATGTCGTTATTGTCCAAACTAACTACCAAGTCAGATTACCTGTTACACAAGCTGTTGTAACCTCATAAGAATAGAAAGTTAAGTGCAGTTTTATCATTGCTTTATGAGAATTCCTGGATTTGGATTGTGAGCACCACAATGAGTCCTTGTCCTGTGTGCCAGTTGATGAATGGGGTGAAAAAGAGTTAAGCTTTCATCAGCAGTCCTGCAAAAATGTGTAAACACAGTTTGTGCATGTTTTCAGCAAACATGGTCAGGAAAATGCATCTTTGATGTGTGAATGAGTTTGTTTGAATCAGAAAAAAAAGTTTAAAAACAAGTTCAGAACATCTTTGCCTACTTACTGTTTCACTTCTGCAAAAGTTCTGCACTGCAAATGTACATTGTTGGACCGCAGTGTTCTACAAGGCCTCTTAGGCAGAAGGTCAGGATGGACTGTGGGCGTAAAAAGTGCCCGACTTTAATATGGCAGACCAAAGATTTGAATTCCATCTCCTACCAGCTGTCAGCACTGTGTCTTGTGTGCGCCCTGACCACATGCTCTCCCCAACATTAAAGGATAATTCCTTTTTATATTCTGGCATATTTCCCAATAATGTGGATATTGCGTGCACGGATGAATATGTAAGGTGATTAGGTCAGGCGGCAAGCATCGCCGCATGAGGATCCCTAATGCACTTAACATAATGGCCATTCCAGGTGGCTCATTTCCGTGTACAGTTTTGCTTTATACTCAAAACATTAAAATGATTCAGTAAAAAAAAAAGAAAAAGAAGTGCATGTTTTGGGAAAACTGCAGGGAGCTCGCACCGGATGATTCACCGTCTGCTGTCGTGTGCGACTGTTGTTTTCCATCTAAATCTCTGTAATAGAGATGAAGAGTGCAAAGTTTGCATGACCCATAAATTCAGAGGAAGTGCAACAATATGACGTATGTGTGCGTGAAATATAATGTTAATCCTTTGAGTAAGCGTTTCCCTCCACTCGCTTCAGACTTTTTTCAAACAAGACTTTTCAGTTGTCCTAACCTTGATTGTTTACTTTCATTAGAGATGCGCTCTCCGTGCGACAGCGTGGTATTTATATCTCTTGAATGAAAGTGTTGATGTACATGCAAAAAAAAACTCCGGAGTGCTCTGGCCCTAAATAAATAAAAGCTTTTGTATTCAAAATGCTGCGGGCTCTTTTTTAAAGTCATTACATAATTCTTTTATAAAATGCCTCTTAACCCAGTGTTGGAGCAGATTTTGTAAAACCGGTCTTTATTCCTCTGCACCAGACCCACTTCAGCCTCCTCCTCTGCCACGTCCATTTTCAGCTCCCCTCTGCCACAGTCAGGTGGTTTGATGCTTTGTTCAGCTTTTTGGCCTGCCATTCCTTTGCGACTGATGAGGCCTTGACACCGGTCACAGCTCTGTACCCAGCCTCTCTGCACTCTACTGTCAATTTCAAGCATTTCGCCCTTTTCATTTCTGTCCCTCTTTTTTTTTTTTTTACCCCCCTTTCGCTTTCTTTTCCCCGCGTCTAATTTGATGGTGCTCCTTTTCGGTATAATTTTCCTAATGGGGAGATGTCTTCATGAGAAGTTGAAAGAGATTAACCACAAGCAATGTTATTTTATTGTTTCTGCTGTGATTGTGTGAGACAGACTAAGTGCCGTGCAGTCACACTGGGTTGCCTCACATTCATCATCATTGTTATTGTGACCTTAATAATATCTCTTTGATGGCATGGTGGGTAATATATGCGGTGATTAATAGTTTGTGATTATCCTTTCAGTCAGTTTTCATGGCGGCACTGAAAAGATTTCGAGATAGCATTCAAAATGTGACTCACTCTGGATATTTAGAAGCGTACCCTTTCTAGATTCATCACAAAACTGCTGAAGTTAAAAATGAATGAAACGAATGAGAGAAAGGGAAAAAAAAAACCACATTGTAAGATCAGTGCCAAGTGGAATTCACAGATGCCGCCAATGCCTCAAAACTATCTGCTCCTTGTTTCAGCTGCCGGCTCTACTGCAGTAAACAGTCATCAGTGGTCATGAATATATACATTGGATTGACACAGAGGTAATGGTAGGTTTAACTCTTCTCCGCTCTTAAACCTGCTGCGTCTGTGAGCGGGACTCGGCAGCCTGGAGGGCTGCAGCAGAGACTCTCCTTCATACATAACCTTTTACTGTTGGCCTGTCGTTTACACCCCCCCCTCCATGCCCACCCCATCCAGCTTTGCATTAGTTCTATATATCTCAGGCTTTTATTTGGTTATGTCTGTCGGGGGCGATCGCTCTCTCTCTCCCTTCAGAAGCACTCAGTCCCCAGGCACTGTTTGACATCCTGATTGCATAGGAAAAGAAAAAACAATAGAGGGTTTTGAAAGGACGCAAATTACTTCAACTGATGATGTATCTAACAAGATCGACCAATTTCTGTTCTTATCTTATCAATCAATAGAACTCCGCTGTGCTTTTGAGAGCCTTCCTTCCTCAGGATGTCATTTCATTGACTTGTTTTTTTGTCTGCGCACTTCTGTTAGCTAAACGGTATTGTGGCGTGAGCAGTCGCTCACGAGGAGGCCTAACGAACATCAGGCACAGAGCACATGCTGGAAAAAATCGTTCTATTAATTAATGGCGTAATTAAGGTTTTGTCATTGACATGGCACTGGCTGACAGGGATAGATGGGGTACTTGGTCCTGCACCAGGCAGCCGCACATTCGATAATGAATGGCAGCTATTACCAGCACGTTTGGGTGGTGATGGGGCCACCTGCAAAGGCTTGGCTTCCCCACCTCTCTTTGCTCTCTTTCCTCCCCCCATCAAGCCCTTTATCTGTTCCCAACACTTTGGTTTCCCATTTCTGACCTTATCCTTCATTTAGCATCCTCCTAATTTAATGCGGCCGCTCCCATTGTGCTCACTCAGATTTACTAGACCCTGCTGTTCTAACTACCTGAAATTA
The DNA here is from genome assembly GCA_032274765.1 of Malacoctenus tetranemus. Classification (NCBI taxonomy): domain Eukaryota; kingdom Metazoa; phylum Chordata; class Actinopteri; order Blenniiformes; family Labrisomidae; genus Malacoctenus; species Malacoctenus tetranemus. Next base: position 18,852,115 of record JAUESF010000001.1, on the reverse strand, counting down.
ATGTCAGGCAATTTAACCAGGGAAATCTCTTTTCCCTAATATTTTTGTTGGTAATTATTGTCACCTTTTCACATCCTTTATTCAATTCAAGCTGGGAGACATAGTCATGTTGTGTTAATTCACAGTCCGTCTGGATAGTTACCGTTCCCGGTGGAGCCAGTCTGACTCGCAGTTTAACACATTACTGTTTCCGTACCAAAAAAAGCACATTTCTGTGATTATTTTAAATGGGTATCTTTGTATACTTGGTCCAGCTCAAGGATTTCACCCCAGCAGGAGTCCACAGAGGGTAAAATTACCAGTAATTGTAATTTCCCTTCAGTACATTTATATGATGCCGTGGCTGTAGTTTTGGTTCTGATTGGCTAAAAAAACCCACAAAAAACACCACTTTACAGCGTTTCCATGGCTACCATAAGAATCATTATTAGCGATATTATGGCAAGTTGTGAGGTTTTAAAGACATTTTCACCCTCTCTCTGAAAAATGTACACAAATGGGTTACTTCAGCACACTGTTGCAATTCAAAATACAGCTCAGTGCCGAAGTGCATCAAGAATATGTCTTGGAAGAAATCACATTCAAAGTGTTCACAGGAAGAAAAAAAAAAGTGTTGCTTTTTAGATGCAGCTGTTTTTCCTTATAAGCCAACTGAAAGCTTCTAATCAACATCAATGGTTCAGTCTTTAATTATTAAAATCAAAAGGATGGCATGTAATATTAAAACATCTTCAGGCACTTCACAGTTGTGGGATCGGAGGAGGATGGTGGTGGTGATGAGAGGAGAGAATCTATTTCTGAGATAAGACCATATTTTCATTTCCTATCGGGCCTGAGATTGGGTGTGTATGCAGCTATACAGTACTCTTAAGGTCAGTGTCAAAATGGCAGTTCCTGTGATTTATGAGAAGGTTGACTTTATGATTTCAGTAATGAATGTCTGAGGAATCCGTCTGATTTCGCTGCACCTAAAAAGCCTTTGTATAAGTCATTGCAGATGTACGCATTCACACCCCGAATAGCACCTATGACATTTTTTTCCCTCTGCGATGTGTTTGTGCAGTGTGAAAAGCAAAACATTTGGAGGAATCCCACATGAGGATGAGATGCCAATGGTAACAACACAGGCTGAAGTTTAAACCTGTGCTGTGAAGCAACTGTGAACTGGGGGTGGAAAACACTGAGAGGAAGTGCTGCCAAATAAGGCAACAGGTGCAAGAAAAAGAATCAAACAACAAAAGCAAAAGAACAAAATCACAAAAGAGTTGAAACAATGGGCAGTTAACTTTATTTTCGGTGGTGAAAGTGTGGTACATCTTGAGGAAGATTGGTGCCATGCTTTAACACCCTCCCGCACCGGCTTGTATAATTCTACAGTCGGATTAATACAAGTTTGTCATACTTTCAAATTTGCGATAAACCCGATTGACTAGTTTTTTGTTAAAATATAACCTTAAAATCAAAAAAGCTTTTATTGTCACTATGTTGCACACTGAGCTACAATGTTTAATTTAATTGTCTGAAAAACAAAATATATTTGAACAAACAAGGCTTTTAAACAAACAAGTCTTTAATGTCTGACAAAGGCAAGTATTGGTCTTAAAAAAGCAGAGTTTGTTGATTTCTTCGAAATGTGGTTTAGTTTAGCACCTTTGAATAATCTTAAAGGTGCAAGGTTGCTATTTGTTTAGTAAGTTTTAAGAGTAACTGGTGGATTTTGGGGAACCATGGCAACCATGGTTTGAGACAAGTCAGCCCCAATATGCACGCTGGAAGCCTCATGAAACACTGTCAGAGTGACATTTTCATCTAACCTTCAATGGAGCTATTCTTTTCTCTAAATATCAAATAAGCAAGAGGTCTCAAAACAATTTTAAAAAATGGTAATATAGATTTGTTTGAGCTTAAAACTTACATAATCCTCTTTTGCGAAAAGATCATTAAGGAAAATGTGAAGATACGGCGATACCAGACTGGAGGCGTTGACAAACAGCAAATCCATCAACTATGTAGCATCTTTAAGCTTGCTAATTATCTCAACTTGCACTGCTCTGTTTACTTATTGGGACACCAAAAAATAGTGCTTTTGAATTTCAGCGTTCTATTTGAAAGCATTTCTTCCTTTTCCTTGCTGTTTGCTTATCAGGCCTCCTCCTACTGTCTTTATTTTTGTGTTACTGTGGCTACATTAGCTTCAAATGACCTGAAAAACCATTACGGCCCTTTATCATGAGACGCAGGAGCAATTTGCAATGATGCAAATAATATGTGGAGTCTGACACTAAACTGCTTTTCCTCTGGAGAAAACAGTCATTAGGAGACGTGTTCTACAGACAACAGGGAGAAATACAGACTAAGATAGTTTAAGCTCTCGTTGCCTGGCTCCTGTGAAGGTTTATCCATCATTGGAATTAATATTTTCATCTCTGAGCCATCAGTGGTTTGCTCAGCCATATAGATCAGATCTGTCACGCGCACCGCACGGTATATTGTTTTCTCATTGGTTAGAAGGGCTTCGGCATCAGGTGCTGGCTGTTTGTCACCACATATCCTTATTTTTCCCCCCTTTTTTTTATGATCACTCAAGGTTACCTTCTGCTTGGGATTCATGACGAGTGAACCTGCCATGTGACCTTTCCCTGCATCTTATTCTTGTCAAGTGTGTATGTAATATCAACACTCTGATACTGCCTGCAAAGAGGAAATTAGTCGTTTCAGGAAATCAATCACCCTCATATAAATTCCTTTATCAACTTGACCTCCTTCCCGGGAAAATCTCAGAGGGAAGTGATGGGTCTTGTGTTTCTCTGCTTAAAAGCTTAGCTATTTCCTGTTTTTGAAGTTTTCACAAATTTGCTTATTTGGTTGGTTGATTCCGCATTTACACGTTGAGCTGCATTTAATTTCACCGGAGATGATCTTTTGAACAGCTCAAACATGCAATAAAGAAGGGAAATGGATGTAAACTCCATCAAAGTGAAGCCACAACTTTGCGAGATTGCTTTTCAACAGCAAGAGGCTTTACCAAGCTGAGAAGAGATGCACAAAAAATGTAAGCACGGCGGTGTCAAAAACGAGTCAAACACGGGGCTAAAGCTGTTCAAATTTCAATTATCCTGTAGGAGGTAGAAGGAGGAGAGGAAAGAGGGATGAAGCGGAATGGGAAAAGGGAAGGAAAGGGGGGGTTGTCACTGAAAATGCGAGAGAAGCTATATCAGTCTGATCAGTCATCCGTCCTCCTCCAATCTCCTGATAAAGCAGGTACTGCAGGAGGTGAAACGATGTGTATCAAAACCTCATGAAGATCGATGGCATCCTTCTGCCAGCTTTGAGAGAGACAAAAGAGAATGAGAGCGAGGGATGAAAAAAAAAGGAAAGAAGGCTATCTAAATTGGTCAACACAGAAGTGACATCGGTAGGGGGTGGGGTGGAGGAACGGAGGGGATGGCGGGCTATTAAAAAGTACGAGCAGGAAGCAGGTTTTATTTTCCCACAGCCCGTTAACACAATGCCAGGTGATGTGGTAAATAAGTCCCGGAGAAATGAAGGAGGGCTATAATCAGAATGCAGTGGGATCTTAAGCCAGGTGTGTTTATGTACACAGCGCTTAGGCAAACAGCAGAGCGACAGGTGATATCAGCTTTAAGAGCTTAACAGGCCTACAGATGTAGAGGTCATGTCTTGGCTTCACAAACACAAGGCGGCTATAGGAGAACCACGATTTCCATTTTCACACCTGCCTGTAGTCATTATCGCAGAATTTACTCTCCCGTTCTCGGTTTCAAGAGAATAAAGGCAATATTTTTGGTAAAACCCAAAACTTCACATCATATTGAGAACTCAAGCTGATCATAGTCTGTGAGAATCACCAGTTATGGAGAAAAAAGCCTGCAGTTAAAATAAAATATAGTTCTTTCAAGCCAGCAGAGGAGTAATTAAGTTACAAAATACTATAATAAAACAACAAATATATGTAAATTATGTCCCTGGAAATCTATTTTAATGAATGTAAATTTCCCTATTTCGAGTCCACAGAAACATACATCCAGCAACAGAATAAACAAAAAGAAAGTCCATGTTTTTTATGTATGGAGCTATTCATAGATTGCAGATGACTTTCATCATGTGGCTATCATTGCCATCATACGATTATGAACGTATTTGCATTATGAACGGAGACACAGCGATTATTTATTTACTTTTGAAAGCTAAAGCATTTTTCATATCCTTTAGGGAAAACATGAACTTATCACATGTGGCGGCAAAACAAATGTAGCTTTGTCTGTGCAGTATTGTGACTAATGCACAGCAAACTGTGACGCACACACACACACACACACACACACACACACACACACACACACACACACGCACACACCTACAAGACGAGGAAAATGCAGGAATAATAAAACAGAGGCAACATATTTTTGAACCGGTGATTCTTTTAGATGCAAATACTGTATGTCATTTTGTTTTTATTTATATATTCAAATGCATTCATATGTTTGAGTTCGATGTAGCAGAATAGAAGTCTTTACCAGTGGTGCTGCAGGTATTTCTGAAAAAACTGACATGTACAATATGAGAGGCTTTTTTTTATTGAATTTTGTGGAGCTGCTTCAGCTTCAGGGTCCTTGTATCAAGCATGTGGGCTCACTGTCACAATGTCATGGCTTACTGGGACACCCGGACAGAACAGAGGCACTGTTAATGTTATTAGTAACACACTGGCTGTTATGACAAGTCGGGGTATCTACTGTGAAATAGACTTGTTGTTGTTTATGTTCCTGCTTCTCATTTGCACTGGAGACGAAGGGAAAAAAAACTGTCCCAAGCCAACGGCATCGAGTAGCAGTAAATCTGGCTGGCAAAGCTCCTTTGGCTGAGAGTTTTATTTGTGTTTAGCTCTATATTCAGTCACTGGTCAGGCTAAAGAAATATCAGCTACTTTGTGCTCGGTGAGTAAGTACAGCAGACAGACAGTTGTAAGTATTGAACCCAATAAATCAGCAAAAGGAGTGCAGGGTTGCAGCGGTGAGCGTCGGGCCTCACGGTGGGAAGGTAACTGCTCGGCATGTCCACACTTTTTAAAGCTGAACATTTTGTGGACTTGTGTTAAATCAACTCACACTTTGGTAACAAAATAAAAATGAATAAGTTAGGATTCACCAAGTTTTTAGCTTACGCGCACACTTTCAGTTGACAAGAGCTTCTGCAAACTATCAAATCAAAGCTGTTTTGGTGAACTGAAGAGCTTCCAACAGACTGCCAGCGAGGTCTGTTTTAGACTAAAAAAACGTCTGAATGTGGTTTTCTTAATGCGCCGTTGTAAGTTCAATGACCTCTATGCAGACAGGCCTTTTGGGGTTTTAAGGCTCAGGCCCCCACAGGGTCCTGGAGCCAAGTTTGGGAACTACTGATCCAGGTTGGCGATGTGTTGGATACCATCATTTGAGGCTGTCCGTGTTTGTTTGCATGTTCTCCCTGTGTTGGTTTCTGAAGGTTCTCTGGCTTCCTGCTGCAGCCCAGAGAAGTGCTTCTCAGGTCAGGCTGGCGACTCTGAGCTGACTGTAGGTTAGAGTGTATGTGGGTGATTGTGTGACTCTTTGTGTTAGAGGGACAATTGACAGCCAGCAAGTGCGGAGTGGTTCCCCCACTGTAATTGTCTTCAGTCTCCCTGCAACCCTCGTCTGGATAAAGTGGAGCGGAAAAGGCTGATAGCAGTCGGTAGAAATATTTCCAAACAGCATGAAATTTTACAAATGACTTCCAATTTATTCTCGACTCCTGAAAACTGCAAGTGACTAAACACCAGCGATACAAAGACGCCAGAATATCTGAAGCTTTGTGTTTCCATCCCTGACTATAACTGCTATGTAGCTGCACAACCATGGCAAGGCTGAATTTTTTTACCTAGTTATTCAGGAGACATCAAAGTTGAGTCTCCTTTTTAATGTATTTCTTAATACCAGCAGTTACAAGGAATCAGCGTGATCCCTTTTGAATTTACGAGGCACAAGGCAACAGATGAGCTACATGCAGCGAACGCACAGCCACAGAACTGAAGATGGTGATTAGCTGGACTCATAAACCCTCTGCGCACACAGACGCAGTACTGTCTTATGAGAATAGTCAATTATTAATGCACAGGCTATCATTATATTTACTTTTTCCAGTTCAGTATAACACCACGTGTGTCATGCAGCTGCTCTCTTGTTGCGGCTGAGTGACTATTTGGGATGGGAGGGGCTGCAGCTGTGGGGGAGGAGCCTGTAAACAGGCCATGAATCATAAACCGAGCTGGTTACAAAGAGACAGCAGAACACCCAGCAGAGAACAAAGACACTGTCGCAATCGGCAAACTTTTAGTACTGCTCTGCTTCCAGAAGAGAGAGACGAAGTCTCAAAATGTGTGAAGCACATTTTTTGAGAACTTGTGAAAATATTTGTGAATAAAATGCCTTTAAAGGAAAGAGAAATAGGTGTTAAATATTTGAGTGCATTACTGAAAAGACTTGCTGTTATTCTGGCAGCACCCTCCCACGGAATAAGATTGGAAATAAATTGTAAAGTATGTGTTTTAACTACAGAGGACCTTTGTTGTCTGAGTGAGGACTGTGGATCTGCCAAAAACTGGTCATAACTGCTCTCACACAGGCAGCCACCAGTGATCTGCATAGTGTTCTTTTGCTCATTTTGTTCAGCCAATAATTAAGTTTTGGTTCGACTTTAATTTTGAGGGTTGATGACTTTTTCTTCATGGGGCATCATGTGATCACAGAGTGTTAATTGTCTCTGCTCCAACCCTTGCGGGCTTGACTGACTGCAGGCAGGGACAGGAGAAAAAAAATGGTCAACTGTTCAATGATTTGCATATCAGACATTCACACAAGTGACCAGCAACTATATGATACTGCCGGATTAGAAGGTACTCATCATCACGTGTTATCACTTCTTTCCTTGGGGTGAACTAAATGAACCAGACACAGGACTGCATTATCAGAGTCATGAGTGCCAACTAGTGAAGCCACAATCTGTAATCTGTTGGCATCATTACAAACTTCAGCTGAGGGGGAATCTGTTACTTGCCAAAAAAAGCACATTGCAGATCTGTTGTGACATCACATGGGAGCAAATCGCCACCCCCGCCTTGTAATATTGTTTGTTCATGCAAATGCACATTTGAGTCTTAATGTTTAACAAATTTTGCGATGGCGCCATTCTGCACACGACCATTGATTATTGTTTCATTCAATCCCATTTACATATGCAGCGATTGCTGCGTGTCTTCATGTCTGCACAACAGATTGCATTTCAGTGCCATTACATGCAATATTTAGGCCATGATGGCATGTTTCCCAGTTATGACACAAGGGGGGCTCGGAATTAAATGACCATGATATATAGATACGGTCTTCAAAGATGTAGTAATGGTTTAATAGACGATACTTTCATATATCATGGTTTCTCATAAATTATGAAGTAATGACTCGCCTTCAGCTAAGTGATTGAAGTCTCGATGGGGAAGAGGGACAATATGAACTCTTTGCATTAGACTCATGTTGCACATGGTGGTTTAACATTCTGTATTCTGTGATGAAAATTTGAATTTGAGTGGAAGCGATTTTTTTCCCTCTCTCTCCTGTGTGGGAACAAGTTTTCCTGGGCGAGATGCCCAGGTAAGGTTTATGTGTTGGAAACACTGATTTGGCATCCACATGCTGTTTGGTCAGTTTCCAAGGAACCTCGACTCTCACATACTTGCTGCTCGCACCTTCCCTCTATCGCTGTAAAAGCCACATTCAGAGTGTATGCCAAACACTGCCAGACGGAGTCATGGCACTGATGCTAGACATGCAGAATATATAGGGAGTGAATACTGACCCAACACAATGAGTCTTTAGTATGTATAATTCATCATGTCTTCTCAACTGTAATTTCTGTCAACAAAATGTAGGTTTATTTTCAGGGTGTAGCTAAGAAATGGCTCAATGTTAAATACATGAGCTGGTATTTTGGCTTATTTACCTCAAAAGAGCACGAGAACAATAATTCAATTAAAATGTTTATCGTAGAAATCCCATCTTGATGGCATTTTAACATATCAGCCAGAATCCAGCCTTGTAAGGCTGCAGCCTTAAACCTGTTGTGTACCAGGAAGATGAAAGGGGGGATGTTTGTCTGCTCAATATTGCAGCGGACCAGTCAGCCACGACATGGATCTGTGTGCAAACACTCCTGTAATAAGAAATTTGTATCCAAGTATACCTCTGCCGTCTCCAACAACAGTCTAATTTCATGGTGTGTCGTGTTTATTCTCTCAAGATGTTTGACCCTTTATGGAACGATTCAAATTTAATTTGCGCCAGGAAGATCCAAAACACAGCAGACACAGAGTCGCGCAGTTAAGCCGACTATGTATGGGAAATCACTGTAGGGGCACAGGGGTCTGATTTGTTGGAAAAGCAGTTTATTTATAAGGGGATTTGTGCTGATCTGCACATAAACACAAAGCAATGGCCTGGGCTATTATGCTACCACAAACCTTAGTAGAATAATATGTTTTTAATTACAGCATTTGGTCCCCTGGTTGTATACACTATTTAATAGGGATTCCAAAGAGCAACTGGGCTGCACAATAGTTGAACCTGCGATGTATTTGATCGCCTCATTTTCCTTGTTTGTTCGCTCCACAACCAAAGGATTAACACTGAGGCCCTCTAAGAGTCACAATCCCAACACTTTAAACAAAGCAGAGAAAGACACTGACGGACTGATGCTCTCATAAGTTTCAATATTAATATGAATAAGGTGCAATAACGAGGCTACACATGGACCGTGAACCCACAAACAGTGCAGTGACCCTTGGGCTACTCGCTTTAATCCTGGTAATACAAGGGCTCAGTGGCATGATCGATCATGTTGAGCTACAGTGAGACCCAGTTTGTTCTGTATTGCTTCGAATATAACACATCTATCGCAGTTGTTTGTGAAAGGAGTCCAAATCAAACACCTCTGATTCTGTAATTCTGCAGGTTTGAGCATGGTGCGTCAGGAGGAATGCGGAGGGGGGGCTTGGCTCCTGCTGGTATTATCATCAGGGTTATCTCTCTGACCTCTTTATGTTGTATAGCAACTGTCATTAGCATGTTCTCGGTGATTACGTTGTAATTGGATGGTGGAAAAACACATCAAATCCAGCTGGAGATGCATCTAGGAGGCATTAAAACCGTGATTACCTTCGCAACCCCTGGAGGTTCATTATAATACGGTCTAACACAGGGAACAATAGCAGAAATGACCAATGGGTTGAATCAACACTTGACCCACACGTACAAAAAACCCTTAGAAATTTTATCACAGGACTCTGGCAATGGATTGTGTTGAAGGCGCCACACACAGGAGGACACGGTGATGCTTGCCAAGCAGTACTTTTGTTCCACAATCTCTGACTACGTTGTTGAGAAGTTATTACTCCAATAATTACCATACCATTAATCCAAAGCCATTTTAATTTCTGCTCAATGTGAGGAAAAGGCTTTTGGATGTAGGGATTTCTTTGATAAATACTATATTTTTCCAGACGATTTCTTGTCTTTCAGTTTTTGGAAAGAAATAAATGATTAGAGAGAGCCACATTGTGCTTGCGGGTATCATAATGGAGTTTTATTGTTATTATTCTTTTACTTTTTCTAGACAACTAATCATTTTTTTGTGTAAATCAATAAAGCAATTAAATGCAGCCCTAACAAAATGGCATATTCTCATTACTGTAGTTGGGCTTCTTCTCCTGCCTGTATCTCACATTTAGACTGCACTAAAGGCACCAGATGCACTATATTTGTGATTTACTTCTCACTCAAGCGATTGCTTGTAAGGAAGCCTTTAGAGACTCGGACCAAGCCATGTGGACAGTACACAAGGGGAAAGGTCAGTGCCATGTGTCAAGTTCTTAATAGTTTATGCAGTTTCCGCCTTTGGCTAAGTACCAACATTTTCTTTACAGTTACAACACATTCATTGAACCACCATCCAGCTTTACATCGAGGAAGATTGCCTGCACTCGCTTCACAGCGTCTACCTGAAACTTTGCCGTTAAAAGTCCTGCCCCGTGAATAAAGGCGACCTTTCTTCGAGGAACCTTGTGTCATATCGTGCATCTGATTTCGAGTAGGAAATGCGTGCAGATACTCCGTTTAGATAGGACTGAAAGAAAAAAAAAAAGGAGCTTCCATCCAACAGACAGTCGTTTTCTTTCTTTTTTTTGCTGAATTTCTCCCCGATCTTTGCTTGTGCTTCCAGCATGTGCAGCACAATGTGTTGAAATGACTCTCACAATGCCGGAGATGTAAAGTATTGCAGATAGGGATCAGGAACTCACTCAAGAAGGCTCCTTCCAATAGAGGATGCATGCATTATTTAAATTATTGACCACCCGATGAGTCACTGTGCAGGAAGGTTGAACAGACCACAGTAACCAGTTCCTTATCGAGGTAAGTGCATAGTTTCAACACTTCTGTCTGGATCGCTTTGTCATTCCCAGCAAATCATTTAGCCGAGATAAAGTTGGCAGCAGAGGCACCTAAAGGAAGCGAGTAATATCAGCGCTGCGATGCTCTAATCATGATCAGATCGACAAGCAGACAGGCCTTCATTGTACCTGTCTGCGGTGCACTCTGCTTGATGGGCTCCTGCCTGGCCCCTGCAATTGCTGCTCACACCAATCTCTTCTGTTTAATGAATCTAACAGATTGGAGATAAACGGGTCAATTGAACTGTTCCCCAACAATTTTTGTGCACTTGTGCTAAAGCGAGCAAAGTCAATGAGTGCAGGACCATAATGTATCTGCTGCTTGTTAAGGACCAGCCAGGAGATGTGTTCAAGATTACTTAGAGGATGATTACTCTCCTAATATGATGGTGTTATTTATGCAGGTCATTATCGGGTTGTGAGTGTGAGAAGGGCACTGTCAATCTGACGGTTGTTCTGTTTTGCTCTGGTCCAGATCGAAATACCTTGTCACCTCGGGGCTGGGATCACAGTCTCCAGAGTATGAATCGTAATTAATTTGAATGATTTTCTGACTCTTTGACAGCGCCACCAACAGGTCCATTGGACTCGTTAACTGTTGCGCATTGAGCATGCGAGTCACGCATATGGTGTGTTTTCACTCACTATATAAAGCAACACTGATAAAACATTGGATAAAAATCTGTTTTGGAAGCACAATTCATCATCATTATTGTTGTTATTTTTTAGTGGGGCGCTCCTGTGGTCATGTGGGCCAAATCCCACCCTGCTATTGGCTGGTGGTGACCCAATATTGACTCCATATGCTTCCTTCGAACAATCATCACTCCCTTGTTGTAATTTGAAGAGGTTTTTTTTCGGCAGTGTTCTATCTTGCCAAGTGCAATCTAGTGACTTTTTCCGGTGTTCCAAAGACTCTGACCTGAAAGTACATATCGCTCTGCACAATGTCACCACTCGATTTGGATCAACTACCCAATTTTCAGCACGCATGTGCAGCCAGTCGACTATTCACACACCAGATTGATAAGTCACAATTAATAAGTCGTGCATCAGCAAAGCCTCTCATCCTGCTCCAACTAATTGCCATTTATGCACATTTTGCTGATGACATCATCGACATCATGTTGCCGAAGGGTCTAAAATCTCACTCCAAAGGTTTTTTTGAAAAGTAATTTCCATCAGAATCATCCGTGTTTTGTTTTTTGTGCCAAAACACACACAGGACTGTGAGAGTAAACATGATCACTCCATGCCTGTCATACATCAGCACGCTGGCTGTGTTTGTGTGACCATGTTTGCATGCTGATGTTACATTTATCTTGACACGCTGCTGCACCTTTAAGTATGGGTTTGCAAGGCTGCCATCATGGCTGTGTTTATTTTCATAAAAATTGTTGGGATGCAATTATAGACATGCACATTAAATGTCTACCTGGACTACGAAGATGTTTATGATAGCCGTTATTATTGATCGAGAATCATTGTTCTGTTTGCAGGCTCCTTTGTTCCTGGTGAGAGTTACTTTTATTGCATAGGCGGGTATATGAGCTTGAAGGATGTTGACGTTTTCTAAATGTACTTTTAAGTTATGTACTTGTAGTCTGGCTCGCCAGTGTCCAATGTTCACCACACACCCTAACTTAGTTTGGTCTCTACACTCAGGCAAACTGGGACTCCCACATCCTAAACTTATAGAAGACAATAATTAACTATACAAATGTATGTACAGCATCTTTGAAGGAGTGGGATGGAAACAAGCGTCCTCTGAGACACATGTATTCTCTGCAAATGCTGCAACAACAGGAAAAGAAAGTGCACACCCACCACCTCTCTCTCCTCCATTTATGCTTCACTTCATTACTTTCAATTGGCAATGACTATTTTTGTGTGTGCAAGATTTAATTACAAAGTCACTTTACCAATTTAACACTGCGGCAGAAACTGTACAGAGGTTTTTCTTTATATGAACATTGCTAACAATTGGAATCCCAGTGGCACATCGACTCATTTTAGGCTCATTTTCAGGTAAAATCACAGAAAAAAATATGTACTAATCAGTAAAAGAAATTTACATGATGATATTTTGTTGCAGTTGAGACTGTTTGTGATGCTGTTCGAAACATGTGATGTCATATGTGTTCCTAATATGAAGATTATATGCACCTGGTTAAACCCCAAAAAGAAGAAACATATTTCATTCCAATCACCTTCAGCATCATGTAGAAAATTTCAGAGTTGAAATGAATTATTCTACACTCTGCAAACGTACCCAAGAAAAACAAAACCATGTTATGTGTCAGAAATTCAAGAAATGACCCACTTATGGAAACATTTTACGAAAAGGATAATCTGGAATCTGTGTGACCTAATAGAGAATGTAAGCAAGAAAAATAATGATGCAACAAGACAAGAGAAAAGACTTCAGCATCAAGTGGAACACCCAAAAAAACAAAACTTTTCAGCCTCGTCTGCATCTGGAAAGTTTTCAGAGAACGTTGCTTGTTTGTTATAAATGTACCATCAAGATGTGCCGTCCATAATAAGGTCAGGAATAGGCAGGTGCAACAGTTCTGTAGATCAATCAAACACACAGGTGACAGCAATGAGCTAGAAACCTTGTTGTTGAAATCTGCAAAGTTGATTCAAAGATGCAGAGATGAACCGTACTGCCTCGTCTCTGGATGGATTGCGAACGCATGAACAACCTTTTAAAGGTGAATCGGTTAGCTAAATTAATATTGCATGAATACCTGATGGAGTCGTCATTAGTTCGCTAAATGCTGTGATTTCCCCTCGTCCATTACGAATTCACCCGCAAGAAAAACTTTTGGCAAACATTAGCATTCATGGGTCTGTTATGAGGACCACATCGGTACAGTGGTTAACACAGTAGTCTCACAAAAAGAAGGTCCTGGTTTGGTTCCAGGGCCTTTTTGAGTGGCATTTTTATGTGCATGCATGGGTTTCCTGTGTGGTCTTTGGCTTCCTCCCACAACCCAAAGATAAGACTGTAAGGTAGACTGGCGACTCAAACTCGTGTGTGCGTGTGTGTGTATGTGCGTGTGTGTGTGTGATTGTGTCTCTCTCTGTGTTAGCCCCTGTGATGGACCACCGACAGTCCAGAATGTACCCAGCAGGAATTAGCTCCAACTCCACATGAACCTAAGTTGTATAAAGCGCATAGAGGGTATGGATGGATGTCCTGATGGTATTGCTTCTCTTCCTCATTTTAGTTTCATATCTTCTCCTATTTTTCCCCCACATGCAAGTTTCCAAACTCCCCCTACAGTTCACCCATTGTCCTCCCATGTGAAGGGATTTAACCTAGCCGAGATCCTGATCTCATGAGTTAAATCGCGATTGTACCATAATGTCAAGATGCTCTTGTTTTTTTTCAAGTTGCCCCTCCTTAGCACTTGACTTAATTACTCCGCTGTGAGCAGCATAATAAGAGAACAATAAAGAAATAGATTAAGCTTTCAGATTTCTCCAGCGCTGTAGAGATATCCCATTGTTTTACAGCAGTTTGGAGGAAAACACTGGGATGTCACACAGTGTATTCTGTTTTTCTCGCAGAAATGGTTCACTTATTTTATTTTGACCATGTTTACACTTGCGTGCTCAGAAATAGACATAACTCATAAAAAAGTCACGGGTTGGTGGAGAAACGGTGACTCGACTGGCAGAAAACCAAGAGACTGACATCCAGCTGAAAGAGGAGGTCATGTAATTCACGGCTTGTGAGTTTATTATGAATGTTTTATGGGAGGAACACATTTCATTAGTCAACAGTTGTGGTTACATTTTGCTGATGCCGGTGTGTGTAACCCATAGACTGTAATAGACGTAATAGAATGTGATCCTCAATTAGTGGGGAGAGGAAACTCATTAGGAAACAATTACAGTCGCACATTCTTGCGAATCCCCCACAGAGTCGTCTCGTTGTCTTGAGCAGTCTGGCTGTCCCAGGTTGCAGAATAAAAACCTGGAAAGGAGGAAAGTGAAATGCATCACTCTGCACCTGTGCTTCCTTCCTGAGACCACCTCTGCCAGCTGCAGCCCCTTAAAGGCTGGAGGTAAAGATTAAATCTAAGTATCTATTATGGATAAAATTAAAAATGGTTTTCAGTTTAAGGTACCGTGTTTTGCTTGTTGCCACCGCGACCTAGACATGGATGAGCAGTGGAAAGTGAATAGAGGGATGCTTGGGATATTCAGTGTGCTTTCTTTCTACAGAGAAGGGTCATGGTCAGATCTAATGGATTCAAAAGCAGTAAAAACAGTATTCATGTTGCTGCTTGGTTCTCACCTGTAATATGTAATTTTCGGTTCCAGCCACTGTAGATGCCGATTCACAACAGTGGATAAGTACAGTGCAAAGTGCACAAGAGAAGTAAATTGCGAGATAAACTCCACATCACCGCAAACGCAGATCTTCATGCAACCGTGCCAAAGCTTGATCAAAATCAACCTACACATTTTAGTGCTGTTTGTTCGAAGCTTTTGAAAGCGAAGCCTATCCTTGTGCACACACATTCTGTATTTCACATCTTTTGTAGGTACTTGTGTTCAACTGCTATGTGTGGCTGAATGAGACCTTCGAGACAACAAACAGTCCTATTTCCTCAACCACTATCAGGGCAAGGAGCCAGCAGTGTATGCATGAACATATGAAAAGGCATGAATTAGGCCCATGCTTTAGGTGCCCTTGAAGTTGTCAGGCATGTGGTGTTGTTTGCAGTATTGGCCATGCAAACATGAGTATTGGCAGTCGCCACCTCAGACGTTTCGCAATGCAGAATGAATAACAACAACACATGACACTGTTTTCTCAGCTGATAACTGCTTTTAGAAATGTGGCTTTCGGGGAGACTGGTAACAGCAAAAAAACTATTTCTAAATTGAGTGCAATTTGGTGGTGCAGCGGTTTTACGGTCGCGCCTCACATTGAAGAAACTCAGATTCCACGTTCCAGGTTCTTTTTGCATGGAGTTCGCCTCTTCATGTTATTTTTTTGGTTTTCAATTTGCTACACTGCATTTCTACCTAATCCAAAAACATGCTGATGAAATGGTGACTCTAAATTGCCTCTATGTGCAAGTGAGTGTGAGGTTGTTTAACTCTGTGTTAGCTCAGGGATGGACTGGCTTGTGTTTTTTTTTTTCCAGCTGCGATTGTGTCCCAGCAACCTTCACTTGGACGAAGTGGGCAAAGAAGATGAATAGATGAATGGCCACATGAAGTTTTCAGAGCCAGGAGTGTAAACAAACACAATGTCAAGTTTCAGCGACTGAAAAACTGACGTCCAAGCTGGAAACAGAAATACTTGGACATGTTGTAAAAATGTATATTCAGCTGAACTGCTCTCCATCAGTCACAACACAATGCATACAAGCTCCTTTTTTTTTTACCCAGGCATGTATTCAAAATCAGCCCAGATGCGTCACTGCGTTTAGAAAAAGCAAAACACACTATTTTAATCACCACTTCTGGCTTAAGAACTTTCCCATGATTTTGATTCACCCATGTAAACAAGAGGAGATTCAAGGTTTGGGTCATTGTTGAGGAGCCTCATTTGCTTAAGTTTAAGAGACACTTTCTCGTTTTCATTAGTTTTTTCCCACCGGTGCCAGTTCTCAACATTTGAATTCATACTGGCAATTACAGGACAAATTTATGGCTCCTCATTCTGAGGGAATGAGTCATTCATTGTTGAAGGCCCATGATTAAAACTGATAAGTGGGTCTATTTTACATAAAAGTGTGACTGCAACAATAACTGCACACCTACAGGGTGATCTCGGTATTTTTCACAAGAGGAATTAGTTTTTATAAAAGCCTGTTGTCTGTGTGTTTTACCTCATCTTGGCATCAGTACCACAGCTGCGCTGACAATGACCAAGGGTGTTAAACTCATGTTAATTCAGAGGCCACATGTAGACCAGTTTTAGCTCAGCTGAGCTGCACAAGTAAAATGAAAGAATTACATGAAAAAACTCATGACTCCAAAGATGGAAAAATACAAAAAATGACACATTTTAAAGGTTTGCACCAAATCTAACATGACAAACTTGGGGGGGGGGGCGGGGGGAATGAATTCAGTCCTAAATGACTTCAGGTGAAAGTTTTCACAGTTTAGAAAAGGGGTTTCAACAAGCATGTACTGATAAACTGCCGACCATAACATCAAATGTTATCACATTAGTGCTACTGAAATTTCACACGTAAAAACGTTGCTAGCTTTTGCTGCAGTATATCTGATATTTTGGGAATAAGCAGTGCTGCCTCCCGCTGTTCAGTTTAGAGTGTTGTGTTGAGTTATGAATGCTCCTCTTTAAGAGAAACACTGAGAGAAAGGACAAATAAGGAACTGTGTTTATTTCTGATTTCACAAAAGTGCAGCTATTGTGTTTAGTTTTTTCTTCTCTAAAGTTTGTCCTGCTTGTCTGAACATCCTTTTTGCTGAGCTCAATGAGCCACGTGTTTGACACTACATACAACAATTACACATACATCACAAGTAACACACGCTTGCTCATGCACTGCTCTATGTCCTCTATGCATCATTAATTGGAAGCTGGCCAGTTGAACAACTAAGCTTCGGTATTCATGTGTACATAACTTTCTTAGGCTGTAATGTCAATATAACCTATCCCTATTATTTCTGCATCAGGTCTTGTGCAAGAGAAAAAACAAATTAAAATACATACAAGCAGCTCATGGCAGAGAGAAAGAAGGAAAGAGCTGTAAAAATACTGTGTTTTCTAATTTCACTGTGGTGTTTTTCAGAATGCCACAAGGAGCTCAGACTACGAGGACCAAACAGCTGAAGTGTGTGAAAAATGAGTAAGTCCTTTTTGGAACAAAGATTTTAAAGACTCCTTTGTCCTTTGTGCAGTGCAACTCCTATTTTTATCAAAATAAAAATCCAGCTTCTTTGTACCTGAGCCAGTGTTACAGAATCAGTAGGGAAAACAAGAACCAATAACTCTGCAAAAGACTAATTAGACACATCCTCTTGGTAAATGTGAAGCTGCTCAGCTAATGCATGACAAAAACTGCCATGTCGAAGTTTGACCTTTAGAATGACACATTAGACTCACTGTGTGCATTTTCTTTACATTGCTTCTCCTCTTCACAAGCTGTCATCACTGCCAGAGTCATAATTACAACTAGAAATAAATTAGCTCTATCTACTTTACCATCACAGTTGGGTCCAGCGATCGAATGGTCGCTCAAAGTCCACGGCTGCTCCTGCTGCTCTGGATAGAATCATTATACATCTCACTTCTCGCTGGATCCTGTTTCTAGAAAGGTTCTCCACTTGATGAAAGCTGTGTGATAACAAACCTGAGAGGAAATCATGTCTGATTGTTTATCGAGCAGTTATAAGCCAACATTTGAGAGTTTTGTGTGGAAATCTTCCATTCATGCATTACGTGTCACTCCAAAACAATGAAGTCCCGTTAAGCAGAATTTAGTGGAGCATGCAGCTCAGATTGTCATGCTTTTGGAGATATCAAGCGACATCCTTTGGGTGCAGTATTTTTTCCTATAAGAGTATACAACTCTGTTCATCATGATCCGTAAAAGTACTGCAGTGAGAGTGCATGTCAAGTGTCTTATGACTTGGTTATTGCTGTGTTAGTGCTCCGCAAGGTCGAAGCGGCTCGTGCGCCGTGCAAAGTGGGATCTCGCTCGACTTTCTTTCCCTGGTTTCGCAGCGAAGTTTGACCGGGATCCATTTCAGCCACTGAAGGCAGGCTGCAGGCTGCAGGCTGCTGGCTTTCACGTCAGTAAGAAAAGAAAATGGGAGGGAATGTTTGACCTTTTTCGGAGCACAGCCTGGAAAGTGATATGTGATTCAAATGTGTCAGGGTGGAAGAAGGAAAAAAAAAAAGAAAACGAGGAGCGGCCGGGAAGCAAAGTGAGAGAACAAATTACAGTCAGAGGGAAGGTATGAAGACAGAGAAGGCATTTCTTATGAAGGATTTCTTGCACTTTTGTGATCTTGAAACTCTAATCCACCCGTGATTTCTTCTTTGATCAAACAGTGTGTCAATCAATGTTCTGAGGCTTATTATGAATGGCGTTATATGTCTGAAATGTCAATCAGTAGATACTCAATAGGTTTAAACGCGTGCAGTCGTCGTGCTAAGCTCATAGCTTGACTAATCATTCATGTTGGATTTGTCGTCCTGTCTGAGTGTACATGCAGATGAGAAAAAATTAATTTCTGACCAAACTGGTCTTGCTCAGCTTCAGTAGGTGGCGCTGTGTCCTTTATAATCCAGCCTTTTTAGACTAATCGTGGACGTCTGAAGAAGGAGATGTTGCAGTTGGTGCACAAATGTGTGGTCTTCAAAGCCTGTCTTCTGCTTCTCGGGCAATGTTGTGATTGTTTGTTCTGGGAGTGTCCTCACTGCTATATATCAAACTGCTAAAAGCAGGTGATGGACAAACGGGTACATGGGGAGAGCGTCGCGTCCGATTCCAGTCGAACTCAGCGGGTACATGCACCAAAAGCTCGACTGCGATCACATTTTCTAGGTGTGTTTGTCCAATTTTAGTCAAGCTGAAGCCAATAATTAGATTTTCTCAAGCGGCATGAAAATATACAGAGGGAGAGAAGCATGAGGTGGAAAGGAGATGCCTTAAAAATGGGTTAGCAATAATTAGGAGAGCTCAGCAGCAGCCATGTGATGTCTTTAGGGTTGCCATATGGTGAATCAGAAAAAAGAAATCCTTGAGCAAGCATTTACTTTTCAACTCTTAAGCCCACAGCCCTGAAGTTCTGTCCCTGCACATATCAAACTACCTTGTTACTACCTTGTTAAGCGATACAACACATGTTCCTCGAAGACATTCAAAGGTTTGATTTCACAGAAATCTGTTTTCAAAAAATAAGAAGTATTTCCTATCCAAATTTTTCTCGAGCGTGTGTCTGAACTTTTAAGTTGGAGATGTCTGATTAAGAGCACTGATTAGTATTCAGGGTCCACAGCATGTGTGATGCCAATTATCCACCGGGTCATTACCACTCTTGAGAGGAGTTACACTGGCAAAGGGTTTTAAGGGAAAAGGGGGCCTAAATTTCCATCAGCATTTGCAGTGGCTCTTTGGTGGTATTGACAAGGAACAAATGCAACCAATGTTCTCAGCAGGGTACAAAAAGAAAGAGTGAGCCGAGCTATACAAACAGAAAAATGGCTGCTTTCTATTTATACATTGCCAGGACGTTAAACGCGGACATGAAGGACAGCATGTCTCCGAGCATTTCATACATCTAACTCGTATTACAGCGATAGTAATCCAGCAGTGGGAGGGTTTTTGGCAATGAGTAAAACAACTCTGAAGATTTGATTATGACACAAGTCCATTTTTAAGTGCACATTTGCTTAGCTGGCAGGTGGTACAGTATCACAAGCAGCAGGATTCTGCTCATGTGATAATAGCCTCACTGATGTTTTTCTCTGAGTCAGCTGATTACAGGAACTGAGGTGGGAAGTGGAGAGTAAAAATAAGTATTCATTGCAGTTATTGTTTCTGTTAAGCCAGCGTACAGTATGTTGTTCAATCATTTTAGATGTTTCAAGGGATTTAGGTAATTAGAGTTCTTTCAGCCAAATTACTTTTGCATTATTTTGTCCATTCTCACAGTGGAAGAGGATAGCGGGGGAAGTCACCCTATAAAATGGCCTCTTATTAATCTTTCTCATGCTGCACAGTCTTCTTGCCTTCATCTGTTCCAGTGTAGGCCGAAGCAGGGAGCTCCCGTTAGAACCACAATGTGTAAAACCTGAGAATTAATGGGAAAAAATCCGAAAATAAAGTGATAAATCAAGAGAATTTTTACTTTTTATTAAATGAAATG
>JAUESF010000001.1:18813674-18831608 GCA_032274765.1 Malacoctenus tetranemus | reverse complement strand
ACCTGAGAATTAATGGGAAAAAATCCGAAAATAAAGTGATAAATCAAGAGAATTTTTACTTTTTATTAAATGAAATGTATTTTTACAAGTTGATTAAAAAATCTAAAAAGTAATTTAAAAAACCTAAAAATAAATACATAAATATTAAAAAAAAAAAAAACTAAATCCATCACTAAAATAAGTCTACTAGATGTGGAAAACAATATTGGAAACTCATAATCTACAATCTTGAATTAATAAGTGTCCTTTATTGTCCATCCGCCTTCCTCCTCAACTTTTATCGTTTATGATTTTAGAGTTTAGGCTCCATGAATAATGTTTTTAAAATGGTGCAATTTAAAAGGTTACTCTGTTCCTTGTGTTTACTTCGAAAAAAATATTTCTTTACATAATTTCTCCAACTTTCCGATTAATTATTGAAGCTCTCATTATAGGAAAAAAATGCACCTCAACCTTCGACTCTGCCTTCAGCCTTCAGCCAAGTTCGCTCCTTCTTACATCTTTCCCATCAACGCAGAATTTGCGTCACAAACAATTTACATTTTCTGGCTCCTGAAACCTTTTTTGAGGGAGAAAATACATAAAATTACCTGTTTGACCTTGTACTTTAATGGACACGGAAGATAAACATATTTGTTACTTGTATTATTCATGAAGCCAATTCAACTGCATGAACAAGTCAATAAGTCGGTGTGAGAATCAAACCAAGGTGAGTGGCGTGATTGACTGCTTGTATACCGGGAATCATACGGCCTTAGGTTTGGACACTTCCCTTAGGCTCTATCTTCGATGTGAGATTGTGGGAGGAACACCACAAGACCAGGAGCATGTATTAGCATACTACATAATTCATCACTTGTCAGGGACTTGACTGGCAGAAACATTAGCTGCCGCCAGTTCAAACCGACAAAATAAGAAGATGAGGAACCGGAGGGACAGTGTAAATTTGGAATTAAGAGCTGTGCACATGCTGATTTTAGCTGCTGCCACCTGACAACGGGTCATGTGACTCAGCTGCAACATGGAGTAAATGAGATTTCACTGATTCAGTGACGCAAAGTGTCCATGGCGCTTCTGTGGAGTTGTGATAGAGGCTGTGATCAATACTAATGTCTTAACAATTACTTCACAGGGTGTGGGGATTTCTACCTTTCATAGTGCACTTCCTACCAAGTCCTCCCAATTACTGTGCAGTCATCCCTGTGCTAACACACCCAAACACCTTGGGGACTGGCAATGCTGGAAATTTCTACTAAATTGAAGCATATTTCTTGTTTTGCTGAGGAGCCCGAGACACACATCCGCGCACACACTCCACGTAAAAGCAGGTGATGAGTTCCTAATGACTCCAGCTGGCCAGCAGAGCAAGAAAGTGTTTCACTGCTGCAGACAGTTATGTTGTCACTTTTTCCTCCACATCAGGGTGTCAGACTTTAAGCCGAAGTGACAGATCACTCCTTTAGCTGCTCTCTCCCAGCTATGGACAGTGATGGCTGGGTCCAGAGGCAGAAAGGTCAGGCCACCAGGTTGGTTGTGCTAATGGACTGCTGACCAGGCAATAAGCCAACCTCTCAGGAGACATTTACAGCCTAGTTCTCACTTCAACGGTGCCGCTCCCATGTCCTTTGCATCACTTCCATC
Organism: Malacoctenus tetranemus; assembly: GCA_032274765.1. Classification (NCBI taxonomy): domain Eukaryota; kingdom Metazoa; phylum Chordata; class Actinopteri; order Blenniiformes; family Labrisomidae; genus Malacoctenus; species Malacoctenus tetranemus. Next base: position 18,829,967 of record JAUESF010000001.1, on the reverse strand, counting down.
ACCATTTGCCAACACCGGGGCTTATTCTCACTTTTGCCGTCTCTTCTTTTTCACACATGGATTCTCGCTGAGTCACTCCTGGTGTCACCTACTCCGTGGCCCTGTTCTCCTGGTTATTGGAGAGCCTGAGCCCGAAACTCTTGTTCTGGAAAGAAAGAAAGGGGGAAAAAAAGGTTGGTTGTGTGCTGAGAAGATGAGGAGCTCAGCGAGGAGCTGGCGTTGGTGAAAGTCCACCTCAAGATGGCAGTGTTCACCGCGACAGGCCACTCAGCCCCTCGAGCTCAACAGCTTGGCTTCCTCAGCGGCGGCACAGCAGAGGCACAGCCGGGGAGCCCGGGTTTAAATTGAGGGTTATCTCCTGCATTGAAATTAAGTGATGATTGGACGGCAGTAGGTATTGAATGACGGACGCCTCTCTACGGCCGGAGTGCGATTTCCATTTTGATCAAATCTGCAATCTTCTAGTTACCTCGTGTCACTTCAGACATGTCATTTTTTTTTGGGGGGGGGGTGTTGGACGGTGCCGATCTTGCTCCTCCATAACTTGTCAAGTTAGATCATCCGCGGATATGAGCGATTCCGTTGTCCCGTCAAAAGCAGATCATCGCCGCTCCAGCACAAGACACTGAAACTTCATCAGAAGTGCATTTCACCCGTTACGCACGGAGCCGCGCCACACGTCGCCGCGCGGCTTTGATGACTGGGATAACTGTCAAGGTTATTTCTCGCAGACAAACGCTGACGACTGGCTGCGGGGCGCGAAGTGCGGCGGGTAGAGCGTGAATATGCACCCCGTGCAAACATGCTTAGACAACGGATTCTCTGTTCACGCCGCAATTATAAGTGAGTCTTTCACAACGCGCGTGTTGTACATTGGCTGTTTATCCTTGGCAGGTCTGAATCCAACGGGAAGCTGTTACAGTGCGCTTTTTGTTTCCCTCACTCTCGTGGCTTTTAACGTCCACCCCAATTATTGCAGCTTTACCTGACAACAGCCTAACAGGTTGGCTTATGCGTTTGATGCGTCCCTTTAGAGCCAATGAGTGTTATCAGCCTTTATATAATCACACTCAGTATAAAAGCTAAAGGACATCCACTCTTTTTTTCCTTTTTTTGTTGCTAAATTATCATCAGCAGTACTGCCAGCTTCATCACCGTCATCATCATCATCATCACCATCATCATCCCCCTCCAGCCTCGGGGTTTTTGGTTAAGCGTCTCCGCAGCCTGCAGCATCTTCTCGGAGCATCTCACCGCGGACAACCCTCCGGTTTGCATTAAGTGACGTGACTTCGGGCCAATCCTGTTGCTGCTCGAGTTGCCGACGCCACTGAAAGAGAGGGGCGGTGTCCAATGACGAGGGTCGGCGGGGTGCGGAGGGGAGGGGGGGAGGCGTTGGTGTGGTATACTTCACCACCCCTCCTATGGGTTTACACAGAGTTAGTGCAAGATATTCTGCTCTGGGAGTGAGAGTGCAAGGATAAACGGCACATCCACGCAGCGCGTCGGTGTCACACTGAACTGCCTTTCTCTTCAGGTTGGCATTTTCAAGTAGGACCCAGTTTGAGATTTCACACCTTGGTGTTTTTGTTGTTTTTTTTCCTCCGCTCCTAAATGTGCCCATGATCTTTTTAACCTTGTACCTACGGCGGCTGATTATTGATGGAGCTCTGTGAACTTGAAACATGACGGGACACGAGTGTCTCCTCCTGCGTTCACCTCGTCGGCGCCTTCACCTTCACAGGTAGCCGGTGGAAAAGAAACGCCGGCTGCTGCTGCTTCTTCTTCTTCTTCCTCCTCTTTTTTGAAATCCTCGGGACCTGTACGGGAGATGGAGCATTGATTGTCGGACCCGTTTCAATGGAGAACGCCACAAACCACTGACCACCTTGCTGTGTCTGCCGGAGAGCGACGCTGATCACCGCAGGTCGCGCAATTAGACCAGATCCTGTCCATTCCTGAAGTTAAATGGGGGGAAAGGAACTGCGACATATGCATCCTCTAATTTACCCCAGTTTTTGCGACCAGCTGCTTTCATCCACAACCCCTTCTTGTGTCTGATTACTCCTCCGGAGCGAATATTATTGCTTTTTCCCTTTTTTCCTCACCGGACCAGACGGCAGACCTGACAGGAGGGGGATATTTTTTTTTGCTCCAGAATAAACTCGCATATACGGTGGTTCACTGGATGAAGAGACTATGAGCTGACACACTCCAGTTTTTCTCCTGCGCTGCACCGGATTTGGGTATGTAAGATAAGAATAGGTCTCAGTTGCCCACTAAGAATTCACAATCTGACTGAGCTTATAGTTTGGAGGCTTCCTCCGTGCCTATATTCATTCGTTTAGGAGCCCACACACAACTTAAGCTCTTTAATTTTGGCAATTTGAGTGTAAAATTAATAAGAGCGTGTAACGTGTTGTGAAGTTTCCTGGCCAAAGGGGGTTTTGGGGAGCTGGAAATTCTTAGTGACCAAAAAAATGTGGAGGATTTAGAAAAGGAGCAACAGACATGAATGGCTGTGAAATATGGTAGCTGTAGTGGGGTTTTCTTTTTTTTTTGTTGTTGTTTTTGTTTTTTTTAGTGTTTGAATGAATTGTTTTTTTAAATGCCTGCGGGAAGATTTAATCGCACATCATGTTATAAAATCAAGTGCTCCAAACAGCTGACTGTAAGGAAAGATTTAGTTGCTTGTTAATTAAATTTAATTACTGTGCATGCTGATTTTTAACTCCACTCAAGAGAAACTCTGTCGTGTATTCGTAGGTTTGCTCCTGGAAGATTCCTGCTGTCACATGCAAGGACTCACTGCCTGTAACAACGCTTCATAGAGACAAACCTTTGAGTTGCGAAGGCTGGAAACACATTAAGTGTCATGGATCTGAAGGACTATTACCTGTTGGGTGCTCTGCTTGCTTGTATATGGCTCGATCCGTCTATAGCCCAAGAGCTGATCTACCCCATCAGAGAGGAGCTGCAAGAAAATGTCCTCATTGGAAACATACCAAAGGACCTAAATATTTCCCATACAAATGCTGCCACTGGAGCAAGTGCTAATCTTGTCTACCGGCTTGTCTCCAAAGCAGGAGATAACCCACTGGTCCGTGTTCTGAGTAGCACTGGAGAGATATTCACAACATCAAACCGGATCGACAGGGAGAAGTTGTGCCCCGGCCCCTCGTTTGAGGACAGTGAGTGCTCCTTTGAAATTGAAGTGGTCATCCTGCCTAATGACTATTTCAGGCTGATTAAGATCAAAATAATTGTGAAAGACACAAACGACAATGCCCCCATGTTTCCTTCCCCCGTGATCAACATCTCCATCCCAGAAAACACGCTCATTAACAGCCGCTTTGCCATTCCTTCTGCCACTGACCCAGACACCGGCCCCAACAGTGTCCACAAATACGAGCTGATCAACGGGCAGAGTGCCTTCGGCTTAGACATAGTAGAAACGCCTGAGGGGGAGAAGTGGCCGCAGCTCATTGTGCAGCAGAATCTGGACAGAGAGCAGAAGGATACATATGTGATGAAGATTAAAGTGGAGGACGGTGGCAGTCCACAGAAATCCAGCACTGCCATCCTCCAGGTTACCGTAACAGATGTCAATGATAACAAGCCGGTGTTTAAAGACAGTCAGATAGAAGTGCACATACCAGAGAATTCCCCGATTGGCACGTCTGTGGTGCAGCTCCAGGCCACAGATGCAGACATTGGGGCGAATGCTGAGATACATTATGTATTTGGGACTCAGGTGTCTCCTGCTACGAAAAGACTGTTTGCATTAAATACAACATCTGGCCTAATTACAGTGCAGCGACCTCTGGACAGAGAGGAGACAGCCATTCACAAGCTCTCTGTTTTAGCCAGTGATGGCAGCTCGAGTCCAGCCAGAGCAACTGTTAACATAAATGTGACTGATGTTAATGACAATCCACCCAATATAGACTTGAGATACATAATAAGTCCCATTAATGGCACTGTTTTTCTGTCCGAGAAAGATCCCATCAATACCAAGATAGCCCTCATCACAGTGTCAGACAAAGACACTGACATCAACGGCAAGGTCATTTGTTTCATCGAGAAGGATGTGCCCTTCCATCTCAAAGCCGTGTATGACAACCAGTATCTGCTAGAGACATCTGCACTGCTCGACTACGAAGGGACGAAGGAATACAACTTTAAGATTGTTGCCTCTGACTCTGGAAAGCCAAGTTTGAATCAGACTGCCTTGGTGAGAGTGAGGCTGGAGGACGAGAATGACAACCTGCCTATTTTTACTCAGCCAGTTATTGAGCTGGCTGTTATGGAAAACAACAAACGCGATCTGTTCCTCACCACTCTCAGCGCCACGGATGAGGACAGTGGGAAAAATGCCGAGATCGTCTATCAGCTGGGACCAAACGCCTCCTTTTTTGATCTTGACCGGAAAACGGGGGTCCTGACGGCTTCCAGGGTTTTTGACCGGGAGGATCAGGACAGGTTCCTGTTCACTGTAACGGCGAGAGATAACGGGACGCCCCCTCTGCAGACACAGGCAACTGTTATTGTAACTGTGTTGGATGAGAATGATAACAACCCCAAGTTCACACATAACCACTTTCAGTTCTTTGTGTCTGAAAATCTTCCTAAGTACAGCACTGTGGGGGTGATAACTGTGACAGATTCAGATGCTGGAGAAAATGCTGCTGTTTCTCTTTCTATTCTGAATGACAATGAGAACTTTATACTAGATCCTTACTCTGGGGTGATAAAATCTAATGTGTCATTTGACAGGGAGCAACAGAGCTCCTACACTTTTGATGTTAGGGCGGTGGACAGTGGCAGGCCTCCTTGTTCGTCAGCTGCCAAGGTGACCATCAATGTCATCGATGTGAACGACAACACGCCCATTGTCATCTACCCCCCCTCCAACACATCCTTCAAGCTTGTCCCTCTCTCGTCTATCCCGGGATCTGTGGTCGCCGAAGTGTTTGCTGTGGATGGCGATACGGGGATGAACGCGGAACTGAAATACACTATCGTGAGCGGCAACAACAAGGGTCTTTTCCGAATCGACCCGGTAACGGGGAATATTACTCTGGAGGAAAAACCGACAGTAAATGACATAGGCTTACACAGATTAGTGGTGAATATCAGTGACCTGGGATATCCGAAATCTCTTCACACGCTGGTTCTGGTGTTTCTTTATGTCAACGACACTGTCGGCAACTCGACACTCATCTATAATCGTATCCGAGGCATCATGTGGACCCCGATTGACAGAAACATTGGTGAAAACAGTGAAACTTATCAGAGCGGTGACTATCTCACAATCATAATCGCCTTTGTTACTGGTGCTCTCGTGGTGATTATTGTCATCTTTGTTACCGTCCTGCTGCGCTGCCGACACGCTTCCAGGTTCAAAGCGGCGCAGCGAAAAAAGCAGGGGGCAGAGTGGATGTCACCCAACACAGAAAACAAGCAGAACAAGAAGAAAAAGCGCAAGAAAAGGAAATCCCCCAAAAGCTCCCTGCTTAACTTTGTCACCATCGAGGGAAACAAACCTGACGATCCTGCCCACGAGCCAATCAACGGAACCATCAGTCTACCCACCGAGCTGGAGGAACAGGGGATTGGACGCTTTGATTGGAATGCCACACCTACCACAACCTTCAAACCCAGCAGCCCAGACCTGGCCCGGCACTACAAGTCCGCCTCACCGCAGTCGGCCTTCCACCTCAAGGCCGACACGCCAGTCTCTGTGAAGAAGCATCACGTGATTCAGGAGCTCCCGTTGGATAACACATTTGTTGGGGGCTGTGACACCCTCTCCAAGAGATCCTCCACGAGCTCCGACCACTTCAGTGCCTCAGAGTGCAGCTCCCAAGGAGGGTTCAAGACGAAGGGGCCCATGCACACCAGACAGCAGGTAAAAGAGCACTTTTACTGGTCTATAAGTACTGCCTATAACTGCCCTGTTCCACAGTGCTAAAGTGCCAGTCTAGATTAGGGACTCACTCTAAGGTACTGCGAAGCAACAGGAAAGAGTACCGCTCAAACATACTGCTTCAGCAAGTTTCACTGTTGCTCAACTTTAACATTAAGCAAAGAAAAAAAAGTAACTTGAACAAAAGCTAATTACTGGAGTTGACTATGGACTCAGCATAACATGGTTGTGATTATTATAGACCAATGTTTTGTCATTATATATTTAATTCATATTTAACAAAATGCAAGTGGGTGAGTAATTGCCTTGCCTTATTTTGTCTCTTCAGCACCAACTTCAGATCACTGGTAAAATGTACCAACATAGCATCAAATTGTGACTCAATGTTCTTTGTGAAAGAAACATTTTTTTCTTGCCTTTCTACTCAGATTACTGTTTTCAACATAGCCAAATGCTGCACACATTCTCCCCCCAAAAAACCCCCAGTAAACAATAGTTGACTTGTCACCTCGCTCCTCATAAAACTCCTGAGTGTATTCATGTTTTTTTTGTTTGTTTCTTTGTTTTTGATGTGTATTGTAATATCACAAAAGACTTTGTAACCTTTTCAACACCTGCAGCAATAGCAACAGTCAATAATTATTCTGCTGCAGTGGTATTGTGAATGTCACTGTAGGCTTTGCCACATCATCTGAGCTTGAATTAAATGCCTCCTCTCAAAGCACACTAGCGAACTGAGTGAAGCTTGTCTGGAACTTGATACACATCCAATTCAAAAAGGATTAGCCAATAATGAGCCTCAAATTTCAACGTAATCCATGCTGCTTTTTATCAAAGCCTTATTAATTTTTCTGCTAATAAAGCACCACTACACAACACACAGTTGTAATCTAATGAAACACACGTGGACAAATACCGCGAGCGGCAGCAAAGAGCGCAGAGAGCGAGTGCAGAGGGAAAAAGGGGGGGAGGCAGAGAGACTGCTGACAGTGGGTCAGACCTGATGGGTGGTGGTACTGAACCTTTAGGTGGCAGTGTTGCGCTGCATGGCACAGCCTGGCACCGCGCCAACCTGCAGTGGACTTATAAATGCAAGGGAGGAGAAGAAAGGAGTGAAACCTATGTTAGTGTTCTTAGTGAAATACTCTCGCCTAATGATGCAGAGACTGCACAGGCAAGATTGATAATGGCAGTTAGAGATGTGAATGATAAGATCTATCCGGAAGAAAGAGTGGAATTACAGGGGTGACACTGTGCGGCTCCTGCCGATGCATACCTCCGGGTCACTGCATCTGGGGTTGCATTTAATGTGTTGCTGTGTGAGAGGTAGCAGTCAAAAGGGGCATTCAGTGTGCCGTCATTTGCCAGACGCCGTTTGTGTGTGTGTGTGTGTGTGTGTGTGTGTGTGTGTGTGTGTGTGTGTGTGTGTGTGTGGTGAAGTGTCACAGAGAGCGACAGAGAGAAAGGGAGACAAGGCGCTGAAATGGGTGATGGTGGTGGTGGCAGGTGGGGTGGGGGGAAGGGGGGCCTTCGCTATTCAACCCCAGAGGACGACACATGAGATATGACACTATACTGTAAGCACAACTTCATTGATTTGCTCAGTCATCCCACAATTCCACACACGATTTATTGGAATCAATAATTTTGACAAATGATTCAACGAAGCACACAAACGGAGCCGCTGTGTTCTATATAGTGCCACTCATAACATAAATAATGCACTGTTATAGACACTTTTCCTCGCTCACGTTCCTCTGAAATGTTCTGTACAGTTTGATTAATATTTTTCTATGTGTACAGCTTAAATGTAATGTTTATAGAAATTGAGGGTTGGAACTCATCTCAATTTGTGCCTCAGTCTAAATGTAATTTCTCGTCTCCGCTTATTGATACAAAGCAGTTTAGTTAGGTCTTGACAGTGTAGCCTTTTGAATGCCTTCTTTTTAGCCCAGGAATATAAAACATATCTTAGAAATGTGCCAATGTAATCTCAAAATTGTAATGAAATCATTAGTTACTAATTTAATAATGGAACAATGTAATTTAGCTCCAGACAAAACCCGCGATTGTATAAAACATAGGTAAGGTGTCCTTATATCAGCAATACCTCTGCAATGAAATATGCACAATTTATCATTACTGTTCACGGTGATACACTTTCCGATGTCGATTTCTTTAATATGAAAGAAAAATGTGATATTTTTTTTCTACCTTTCTTTTATTACCTAATATCTGTCTTTTAAGATTTATAATGACGACTCAGAGCATGCAGTCGCTGGTTGATTCTCCATCACGATCACAGCAAAAAGAAGGGAAAAAAAAGAAAAAAGCATCTTTCAGATAAAGATTCTAGCTCAGATTCAAGGTTAAATGGCAGTTATTGATTGTGGTGAAATGATTAAACTGCCCAGGCTGCACTGACTTGTCTAACTGGATTAAGCAGGGTATGTTATCAGTGCCATTGTTCCATCCATATTTTGATTGTTTTGCACAAAGCAACCTTTTGTATTGGCATGTGCATGTCATCTCCATTTCATGTGCATCGATAAATAGACGTCCATCCACTACATTTTGATGTCTGCTTGCATACTGAATGAAAACTGGACAGGTTATTAGCTGCAACTGAAAAAACCAATATGTATATATAATAAAATAAAAAACATTAACTTTTGTATGAATCTTTGAATAGAGAATTCATCCAAAAGGCAATATCATGAGATTATCATATCATATATTCTCTGCAGAGTAGACGCTTTGGGAAAAAAAAGATAAGAACTGCATTATTAAAAGATTTCTCATACACAGACATCATAATAAAAATGCATCAATACCATTTCAAAATATTGCAGGCTATTTTATGGTTGTGATGTGTGATTTGATGTTCATAAATGAAATTGTAGTCAGTGCAGCACTGAATAGTTACACCATTTAAAAGCATTGGCTGAAGTTTATAATAGATTGATTGAATTTAGCACTTCTTTTGGTTCCCCGTAAGTAACAAACCATCGCCCGTTGCTGGCTGAAGTTCTCTGATGATAAAAGGCAAATCAGGAATAAGAGGATGTTGTAGACGAAGACGCGCGTCGAGCTCAGGGAAATCGCTTTTAAAAATGACCTTCCCTTTTTCAATTGAATCACTATTTTCTCCCTGCTGTTAAGAGTCACTCCTATGCAACATCAGCACCAATCAATAAGTAAGGAAACTGAAAGGCAAGTGATCGACACGGCGGCAGAGAGCGGAGCATGAGGGCTTCGGCTGTGTCGTCCTCTCGGAGCATACAGAAGGTATAATGGGACGGCACCACAGACGAACGCCGAGTGGAATCAGCTTTACTGAGACCCCAAACTTTGCTCACAGCGATAGGAGCAATCCTTGCCTTTGCTTTCTTTTTTCCCTTACTTATTATTTAGCCTCTAGGGGCCTGCATTAGTGTAAACAACACTGAGGAGAGGGGGAGAAAAAAGCATGAAAACACTGTCCTAGTTTCACAAGGCAACACAAGCATCTAAGAAAACCAAGTATAATCATCACCATCAGTCTCACTCTCTCCCTGTCACTAGTCTTAGACATAGATGTGGTTCACTACTACAACGAGAGCCCAGTGGCTACGCATTAACTATGTACTCCTCATCAGATCCCATGGCTCATGTTATGAACGCGTTAACATGGTTTTCCTGAGGGGTGCATGGTTTGAAAATAGTCACTGAGGCAGTGTCTGAAGCATCGTGCATAATCGATTACAATCCACATTTTCAGTTCTTTTCTACCATTGAACTTGAGAATAGATTTCGTTGTTTGCTGTGTGCAGATTTGTATTTGTGCATTTGCAAAAAAAAAAAAAAGCCCTCACTGGGTGAAATACATCATGCACAGTGGTGAGCCTTATGTAGAGTTTTTTTTTATTATCAGTTGTGCAGCTAGGTGGCTCAACACCTTGTGAGTAAAAAAAAATCTTAATTGCTGTGGGTTATTAGTTTTTTTTCTTTTTTTTCTGTAGCACAGCGGACAGAAAAAGATGCAAACACTGAAATTACTTTCCACTGCTCCAGTGTGCCACAATGCCACAAATCACACCTCACCTCCAGGGACAAATTACAGCCCGCTTCTGTGCAGCTTCTGTGTAGTTTGAGTGCGTATAGAACAAATGGCAACATATGCTTACGGGTTGACATAATCCAAGTAATTCTAGAGGGCTTTTTTTGTTTCAAATTTTGATCTGTTTTTCTGTTTGGATCCGCTCGGTGTATCATTTTCTCTCGTGTTGTGACACTACAATAAAAGAAGATTTATATCACGGCATCAGTCACAGACAACAAGCAGGCTATTAAATATTACAGTAGATGGAGTGTTCAGTTTAAAGTGCAGGATGTGGAAAAAAAAAAAAGAAAGACCTGTGAGGAACAACTGGGAATCCTTAGCGGAGCATTCCTGGAGTTGTCTTGTCAGTAAATTTAATGAATGGACATCCTATGCAAACAGGAGTTTGTACAGACCATTGTAATTATGGAGCCTTGAGGGAGTCGTCCTTCTTGTGCAGGTTCATTTGCCACATTAATAAGAGGATTAGTAGTATGTACGGGGGCTGATGGCAGCGGGAGAAGTTTGAGAAGATTAATGAACTATGACAATGTTGCACCTGAGGGGAAAAGTCTGTTGCAATATCTTCTGGCTTGTGCTGACACAGAGTTTGGCGGTATGAAAGAGGAAGATGGAGCGAGGCCAGTGATTGTTGCCGACTGTGATCATACATCCTTCTCCCCAGCTATCCTGTCATTTAATCAGGATACTGTGTTTGTGATCTCCTATACTGTATGTGTCCTTGGTACTTTTGACTGATGATGTTCCAGTGGGTTTAAAATCTTCCTGAAAAAAACAGCAAACTTGCACACCAACTCAAAAAAGCAATTTTCTCTCTGCGGATACAAACAAACAAACAATTAAACTACATAAAATGACGTTAATCAACCCAATCTGTGACTAAACTGTGCTCGTGCTGATCGGTTCAGTTGCCAACTTTATGTCAATTATTAGGTAAAGTAGAGCAAGACACAAGAGGAATAACCTGGCGACACTCTCTCATTGAGTAAAATACAGCAGATCCTCCAAACAAATGTCGTTAGCTTGAGATAGTAAGCCAATAAGTCAGTGAGAAAAGTCTCTATCAAAGCTTTAAATCATCAGCCGAGGATTTTCAAGGCTCTTTACGGCACTGAACATTGTATTCCTTTAAAAAACTTGTCATGTCCTCCATGTCTAGGTGGGTAAAAGGAAATGAAATGGATTGCGGGCTATACTAAGGTAGTGGGTGTGAGTACTATCAGAGTAGATTATTGCCCCAAGGGGGGATCCAGTTTTTGTCTGCACAAAACAACAAAATAAATCAAAGCTCCCTGTTGGTACACTGGCTGAACTGTGCAGTTCATTTATATGTTTTTATTTTCCCCTGCTGAGAAAAATGAAGTGCTACTGATTTTTTTTAAAGAAAATATATATATTTATTTATTTATAGACTTTTTCTTTGTTTTCTTTGCTGTCTATAACTGCCAAGGGGGGGGGGGACTGCCAAAACACAGATAATGGCAAATTACCAGGAATTACATTTCATTTTTTTGTTTCACTGTAAACACATTTAATTACTTTTATTTCTGTTTGGAGCATTTTCATAACACATGTTGAGAAATCTTTCCCCATTACACTGTTCTGTCAAACAAAAACACATATATTTATATATAAAACACAATTTTGATAATGGCAAAAAATTGTCTTGTATCAAAAAGTCTTATGTGTCTGTGAAAATGTGATTTCCATTTATTTATTTATTTTCTCGTGTTTTGTTGTTTGTCCATCACTTTTGGCTGGCAACCCATTCATCACAAATTTATCATCCATTTTTTCGGGGAAATTCTCAAAGCTAATTGGTCGATGATGAATCTTCACGCCGTTTGCTTTGTGACTTAACGCACAAAAGTGATTGTGGCTTTTGTGGGACTGTCATTACTTAATTCATCCCCATGTTTTCACAAATCCACTAAACACATTTCCCATTTTTCTGAGGCAATCAATCAAGTTGACATACTAGCTTCATATTTTTTCCCAACACTGCATGATGAGAAAAAGACAAACTGCAGCTTAAAAACACTTTATCAACTCCTCATCCCAAATATCGCCAATTGTCCTCCAAATAAGAGTAGAGGGTGGAAGAAAATGTTTCTTGACTGCTTGCTTGTCTCAAATAAATTCTATTAAAAGATGAAGTTATGATGTTACTTCATTGTTTGAATGCCCCCTCCCACCTCAACAACCCATCTTTCCTTTCCACCCCTCACTTGCCCCCCCCCCCTCCTCCCCTCCCCTCCCCCCCACCTCCTTATCTTCCCTGTCTCCAGCCCTAACCTCTCACCCATGTTTTATCGGGGTCAATGCTGTTACATGTGATGTTAAATCACCAAGGGTGTGTTCACCTTTGTGTTCTGATCATTTGTGACAGACGAGGGTGCTTTGTGTTCAGCACGTAGCCCAACTTTCTTCCTGTTATCGTCCCTCGCTCCGTTTTTCATTCGGGAGGCGAGGGTGTGCGGGTAAAAGATGGGCAAAGCGGCGCTGTATATCCTAACATGACAAACCCAGAGGGAGACGTGTCCTTGTCATTGGGGTGTTGTGTCAAGTAACACACAGGCCGCCGCTCTGTCACTAGCGTGTGCCAGTGTCTAGACTAATAGTTGTGATTATGGCATTGCCAGCCAAAAAAAAAAACCCTCAAGCAAAAGAGCCACACTTGACTTGAAATGTGACTTCCATTGACTGCTTTGCCACCGGGCCTCATAGCTCACGGAGACTCTGTAACCCTCATCAATGTAAATCTTTCTTGTATATATGAGATGTTTCATGTAAATTGAACTCCTGGTAATCTTGCCTAATGTGCTGTGTTAAACAATAATGGACAATTTTTCTTTTGTATTATTTATTTGCCCTGCTTTCTCCATTTCCTTTTCTTTCCCACTGCTGGGTATACATTAATTACGTCTGAAATAAACTCTCCAAGTTCTCCGGTACACTGCACCCCCTATTCTGTTTACAAAAGCTTTATTTGAACAGTGCTATCCCACCTTTATAATTTCATAATAAATGTTTCAAAGAGATCATTTCCTCCTTGTTCTGAATTTGTTCTCTTTGTGATGTTGTGATAAGACATTATGTATAAACTGGGATGTGTCTCAGTCAAGCGACCATGTGCGCACTGGTTCTAATCAGCATTTTTGCCCGTAAACAAGCGCTTCTGACTGATTATTGCCAAGTTGTGTATTTTAAGAAGCAGACAGATATTCTGGCTTGACTGATCTGTCAATTTAAAAGAGGCACACAAAATCACTTACAGACACACACACACACACACACACACACACACACACACACACACACACACACACACACACATACACAGTCTAATAATTCACTTACAGAGCGGAATTTCAAAGTTAATTTGAGGCGCCAGTTTGACTTGGGAGAATTATACCATTTTCTTTGCTAACGAGTCACATAAGCACATGTGTTTCTCATGATCTGTGGTCAGTTTGGTTGCACACTAACGCTTTGTCTCACTGACCTCAATATATGAATGTCAATGCGACCATGTCAGCGTCTGTTCTTCAACACCATATTTTGACATTGTTGGGTTTGGGGGTTTTTTTGTTTTCAGTTTTTTTTACATGTCAGGATTCCATCCAAAAAGTCTTTAAGTAACACTGTAATATTCCCTCCTGCTCATACAGGTCATGAATTGATCACATGGGTGCATCCTCAATACATTTTGTGTGTCATGAGTTACAGCTTGTTTCTACAGCTCACTTCTAAAGTTTCATCGCAAAGCTGCATTCAAGACTTCAGCAGTTCCAGCCTGACGTTCACGAGAGTGGCTCTGATAGTTACACTCTTTTAAGTGTGAAACTACCACTTTGCCCCTGATCTCTGGCACTGCAGTTCTGCTCAGAAGTGATATCTTTACTGCAAGAATGAACTGCAGGAATCATTGCAATGAATGTGCTCAACTACTTCTTTACAATTTCACTGATTCAGTTCTTTTCATTACAAGGTGTGATGAAAGCATATAACTAAGAATGAACCAATAATGATATTGTTCATTTTAAACATACAGGAAGTTTGGTTTTTATATTATGGTAATATTTGTTGTAAAGTGAACATGTGCAGCATGACTTTAGAGTTATTTGTTGTCACTTAAAGGTTAAAAACCACAGTTCGGCGCTATTTTAATAAATAATGAGACGATTTAAATTCTTTTCTGAAATCTTTTCACCGTTGGATTTTCACAGAGAGTAAAAACGAAGATTCCTTTATTTATCGTGTCTCCCGTTTTACACACTTTTCTCGAAGAGTAAAACAAATTACATTGACATTTGAAATATTTGGATCCAATTATACATTTAAAGCCACGCTGGTTTATCACCTGTGTTGGCATTTCGCCTGCACATGTCAGCATTAAAAGTTTGTACCAGTTTGTTTTGGCAGCAGGAACAAAATTACCGGTGTGTCACTTGCTGGGGTAGTTGAACACATGCCATCATGTTCATCATCATTACCACCAGAACTGTCATAACAAATTGTGTAGAACTCCAAATGTACCGTGCATCCTTGGTGTATGTGAAATGGTAATGAAACCGTTTTCTTGATTTGCCCCAGCGTTTTGTACTGACACTTTCATTTGGTGATCTGCTGCTACCTTCCAGTTTAAGAGGTATAGATGTGTCACCTCTTAACTGGTTTTTTGCAGCAAGAGCGAGAGGGGCAAGTGTGGATTTCAAAGTGCCACGCCAACACATCTATGGAAAGTAGGCCTAACTCAGCTTAATCTGTCCACTCCGTTTGAAAGCCAGAAGCACAGCTTAGTCTGCATTTGAGTGAGGAAGAGAGAGAGAGAGGGAGAGCGAGAGAGAGAGGAAAAAGAGGATAAATAAATAAATATAGGCTTTAAAGTTTGACCTCATCTATACGGTCACTTTCAAAAAGCTGTGTGCACTTACTAACTGGAATTTGAAACCTGACTTCTGACCCTCGGTATAATCATATTGCCTGTCCTTTCTGAAAAAAAAGAGGGGGAGGGGGGGAGTGTTTTGAGGGCAATGCTTGTGTTGCATCTTGGAGCAGTATATCAAAATATGTTGTCAGTGCTTCCCAGTCTTATGGTCCCTTTTTTCCTCCAAATTCAGCAGGTTACGTGCCTGACGGGAAGGCTGCAGATGACATTGATCTTAAAAAATGCTTTGCCATCACTGAATTTGTTAGGGTACATTCACTGTTTCCTGCCCTTGCACAGTGCACCGAGTGTATTTGCAGGCAGATCAGGCAGCGGATGGTCTCAGATGTGACCTCTATATCCATAATTTGGTTAATGAAAGAATGTGAACAGTCAGTCCTTTTCCCTCTACAAAGGATTGCTCCCATGAATATGCCAGTGGCAAGATGTAACATGTAAGTTTTACCAAATACGGATGCAATTAACAGAGTGCACCCAAGACAAAAGTGTTGTCTCATACAAGATTGAAACTGAACCACTCCAGCAATCGAATGCATTAAATTTTGTATAGACACTTCACAGAGAGCCTGTCTATCCACTGCTTCAAGCAGGCAGACGATTTATAACCCCCATGTTCACATTGTTCTGTTCTGCAATTTTGTCATCATGAAATTGAGTGCACATGACAGAGCAGAACATCCACTCCAACGGTTATCTACACAGGGGATGATGTCACATGCCTTTTTAACCTTGTTTGGATGGTAACCAGATTAATTCTGTTCTCTCACCAGCAACGTCCTCAAAGTGGCCCTTGTTTTCAGCATGCATAGCTGTGACGCGCTAGTTTATCGGCCAATAAAGGTGATTGTGTGATGAGCCGTAGGTGGTCAAACATATGATTCACTTGCAGACATACGGTATATTTAGAGCCTTATGTAAAACTAGCTGCCCTGCAAGCGAAACATACTTGGCTGGAGGCTCTGCATTCAAAATGTACAGTTTTATTATTAGCATGAGAAGTTGTAGTATTCATTATGCAGATATTGATGTTCTCGGAGAGTGCGTACTGATTTGATAACTGTAGTAGTTAAAAGGAAGGAGCTTGGCTCCGGTCCACATTGCTCTTTACCTCAGAGTTCACCTCCATTACAATTCAGGAAACATTGTCGAGGCCTCAACTTTGTATTCACTGTAGAATAAAATCTGCAGTGTCACATATTTTTAAACACAACCGAGATTTTCCGGTTAATAAAAACGGGCCTTAATGTGCAAAAAATGAGATGGAAGCTTTTCATTAAAAAATTGTAGCTGCATTGTAGAAACTCATCGTTG
>JAUESF010000001.1:18793059-18803145 GCA_032274765.1 Malacoctenus tetranemus | reverse complement strand
CCCCTTCCTTCCCTTGTTTTCAATTTGCACTCACCTGACGAGTATAACACAGTATATGACGGTTTGATTTTACCCACCTGAACCTTCCTCTCTAAGTGGCTGCTTAGCTGACTGCCAATTTAGAGTTTAACCTCAGGAGAGAAAGGCTATTGCCAGAGAGGCAGATGGTCAGAGGCGGAGGCAAAGATGCTGGGAAATTTATCCCTTAACCTCAAATGCTCGCTGTGTCATTCTGTAGATCCTCTCTCTTTATTTCTGTGTTTTTTATGAGTGAATGGGGGCAAGGTTCAAGGGGAAAGGAAGAAAGGAAGAAAGGAAGCGAGAGTACGGAGAATATGTGGGTGTGCTTGCAGGGTGGCAGCAGCAGCAGCAACAGCAGCAGGAACAGGCAATGCGCTCAGAACCTACTTCACAAATACCTGCATATTTTAAAGCCCTCATGCAATATTGCTTCTCAGTCTTCTGCTGATGTCTGTTGCCGCTCTCACCAATTTTCTGCCTCATTGTCATTCATGTGCAATCTGTTTGTTTGGCTAACCTCCTCGTATTCAGGCCATCTCAACCGAGCTACTTCATGTCCATGTGTCACTGAGTGTATTTCGTGCTATCTTTTGTATTATCTGCATCGCCTTGGTGATTCACCGCTTTATCAGAAGTGCTGCAGGGCTTCTTTACAAACTCAAGGCTTTCGCAGCTTCTTGAGATGTTGGACTGCTCAAACGTTCGGGACGGAACAATGAATTCTTCTAAGATGTCTCACAATTGCACGGCACTTTTCTTTGCATCGCCTCGGCAGGAAGACACTTTAAAAAAGGATGTTTGATTCTCTTTGATAACCAGGACTCCAGCTTCTTAGAAAGATTTAGAAAAATGACTCTTACCTTCATCATTTCCCCGATTAAAAAGTAATTTGCGCTTTGTATTTTGATTGCATGTAACCCCGAAGGAAACTTGTTAGCCA
The DNA here is from genome assembly GCA_032274765.1 of Malacoctenus tetranemus. Taxonomy (NCBI): domain Eukaryota; kingdom Metazoa; phylum Chordata; class Actinopteri; order Blenniiformes; family Labrisomidae; genus Malacoctenus; species Malacoctenus tetranemus. Next base: position 18,802,184 of record JAUESF010000001.1, on the reverse strand, counting down.
AAATCATATGGCCATACTCCATAATATGGTTTTTTTCTTAGCTCCCACACAAATATGTTTTAAATTCGAACTATATATCTTCAAAATACCTCTTTTTCATGACATCTGTTATTCTGTGGATCATGTCAGGTAGAGGTGAACATTTGCCCTTTAAGCTATTGTGTTGGGCAGGAGAAAGAAATCTCAGGGTTTTGATGAGGGCTAAATTGTGATTTCAAGATGACTGGGTCAGAGCTTCTACAAAACGGCTGAGCCTGTTTGGTGTTTTCCCTTAGGCAGGGGTCAGGGTCTATCAAAACGGGAGCAAGTAAAGGAGTTCCAGACCATGCATGGCTGAAATGCACATAATGACCTCAGATGCTAGTTCTGGTCAAAATTAAACCCTCTATTTTCGAGAGGCCCTGAACAATAGCTGACAAGCAGTCATAATCTTGTGGCTTATCCATAACAGAACAGCAGAACAGGTACTAACCGGATGCTGAGTCGCTTTGGAAAGGTTCCCTGTTATTGCCTCTGTTGTTTTTCACAGAAGTGGCACACGTTCACATTTTCAAAACAAGTTTCACAGCATGAAGTTCCGTCAGTCACAACCACAGATTTTTCTTATCTATACCGCTGCCTGTGCACGTCAACTAATTTGTGGATGTTCTTCAGCTTTTCACCGGAATGAAAAACGCATCGCGTTTACAGGTCCACTGGTAATCTGTCTCGCAGAGATTTTTGCACGGAGATAAGACATGTTATTAGGCCTCTGGTGAACATGAAGTGCAAAATCCCGATCGTACGTGTTTGCTCTGCCCTATTATATATGCTGGGATAGTTCTGCTGTGCTTAGCTGCTCCTGTCAGAGCTGGTATGGTTTCTAATGGTAACCAGGCAGGATAAGAGGATGAAAGGCTCATTATAACCCCACTGAGTGAAAATTAGCCCCCTCTCTCTCAATGGTGCACTATTCTGTTTTTCAGTGGTCGGGCCCACATATCTGTTGTCATGATAATAGACCCTTCTAGTGTGAGTCAAGAAGATGTTTTCAACTCATTTCAGGCTGTGGATGCAAAATCCTTTAGTATTTGTGCACCGTGTTCTGGTAAGTAAGCAAGACTGTCATTTTATGTATGTACACACAATCATTTTCTATTTCTTTTCTATTTTGAATAGCTGGGATATACTAATAAGATTCAACAGCCACCCAGTCACACTGGCTCTAAATCACTGTCATTACTGTGACTAATTATTATATGAACACTGAATAATTTCAGTCTAAAAATCCCACTTAAGAACAAACCATTGCTCAGTACTGAGTGTTTCATTATTTTCATAATCAGGATCCCTGAATCCTGTATTATAATGCTATGCAAATCCCACGAAATGAGCCTCTGCAAAGAAACATTACCCAAACTAATAATTCATAGTTTTAAAATGTAAATGTTTAGACACACAGTGAAGGCCTGCCCTTGACCGAGATTGAATCGTCGGTCGCGGTGTGGAAAGAGGGAAAAAGTTCACTTTTCAAACTGGCTGGAAGCAAAATGTGTTTTGGTCCCGAAAAACTCCCTTCAAAGATCCTCCAGTTTCGTTCTGCCCTGCTGAGAGTAAACGTTGCATAGTTTGAGGCGGCTGTGACTCAGGAGGTGCAGCAGGTCGTCGTCCAATCTGAGAGATTAGACGGTTTGATTCCCCTTCTCACTTTATCTGTGCCCCAACACGTCCTTGAGCAAGACACTGAGCCCCAAGTTGCTCTCGACGGTGTGCAAACACTTTGCATAATAGCTGTCACTTCTAATGAGTGATTGTGATGAATTATGCCAAGCACATTGAGACTAATGCACAATACAAGTAAAAAGATCTGCATATAAATTGTCACTCTTGACATAGTTTAGCTAATTTTGTTGCTGTAACTTTCTACTGCGACTTTTTCCAGTCATTCGTTATACATTTCTATCTGTCAAAACTGTAGTGACCTTTAGCCAACAATAGCATCGGTATCATTTGCTCCATATGTACCCACAGAGCTGCCTCCAACAGCTGTAATGAATGATGGCACCTTGGAACTGGAGTGCATATTAACACTGGTTCCCAAGATCTGTTTTATTCTTGTGTGAATTCTTCTCTTCAATTAAATTTAGTTAACTAGTACAATGTGCTTTTTGAAAAAGTAGCTGGCATGCTAAGATAGGCTGACCCAGCAGTAAACTCTGCATTATTAGTTGGTGGACGAAAGAAAAAAAAATCCCAAATGTTCCAAAATAGCAGACACACAAATTTTCGAGTCAATGGTCCACGAACACGCGCTACAGGGAATTCACACGCGAATGAACATCAGTCATGTTAAGAAATAGATGTTTCAAACCACTGAGCTCAGGTAGTGCAGATTAAGCATTTCACGGGAAGTTTGTAATTTTTTGTAAAATAAACCGGAATGTTTTGTGTTTTCGAATAAATCACAATGTTTTATTGGTGTGGCTCCACCAAAACTAAATCATCCCCCCAAGGTGTATTTGGGAAAAGATCGTGGCGAGCTAATTATGAAAAACAAAAGACATTAGTTCTGCCTCACACTTTTGACGAAGATTTCTTTTCAAGAATTGATGAGAAAAAGGAGCTGAAATTATTACAGTAATGTGTAAACAATTATTTTGAGCCCTCATGCCTATTTTTGAAATAACAGGCCCAAGAAAGAATATCAGGCAACGTAGAGCTTTGTAAAATGTCATCAAGACACCCAGCAGGTAAACATGGAAACAAAAGTAAACATCTATTTTCTTTTTCTTCTTGATTATATCACATAATAAGATAATAATAAGAGAAAATGCTTCAAGCTCAATTACAATCCTTTTTTCTCCTATTAAAGTGTTTTCATATCTCCAAACCAAACCAGGCGGTAAATGTCTCACCACATAACCAACATGTTTACTTTCAATGATTACGCCTCCTGCAGGCGCTCTCCAGAGGTCAATTTACTGGCTGTGTTGTTGACGTGTGAGGAAGTGCTGTTAGTGAAGAAGACCTTGCTGTATTCATTGTGTTTAGGTTGTCTTGTTGGGTTTTTTTTGTATTGTATACATTCTGGTGTGAGCATGTGTTTCAACATTGTGGAGTTGCCAAACTAAAGTAAAAGAGCAGCAGTGATGCTTCGTCTCTAATCCACTTATGTGACAGCAGGAGTAGTTTGGTTATTTGTAGATGTGGAAAAAGTGGAACTCTGCACACTGTTTTTAGTGATACTTTGAGGAGCCACCTCTTATCAAAATACCCACCGACACCAAAATAGTCAAACAGCTTGCATTTCAAGGTCAGGAACACACCAGTATGAAACCAGCCTAATTCAGTTTCCCTTGTCTTTTCCACTGCCGCAAAAATAGCAACCATCGACTCCACAAGCATTGCCAAAACAGAGTCCTTCACTTCAGCTGTCTTTGCAGGTTTGCTGTCTCTGGGTTTGTGCTTTTCTGTTTGCCATTTCTGTCTCTGTAAATAACTTTTGCTTACTGAATACACTGGTTTGTTTTGCTTCATACCTTTTTTACAGGCACATAGGGGCAGGCCAAGGTTTGCTAATTAGACAGTTGTTGACAGATAGTCGCAATTATGGGTTGTTTTTTTTTTTTTTTTGTTTTGTTTTTTGCGCGACAAAAAGCCTGAGAACCCCTATTAGCTTGGTCAGCGGCGTGGGTAAGACAGTGGCTGAGGCATAGAAAATTAAAGGACGCCTATAAATGGAGGTGAATCATTTTGTTTCACTTGTTTGCTGCTCTGCACAGAGCCAGGCATATGCTATTCCCAAATTGGCAAGGATGCTGCACACAATTTAGATTGGGCTTTGTTACTGTAATAAACACACAAACAAGCAGAGGAATGAAGCGTGAAACAGGAAATGCTCTGATCAAAAAGTTCTCCTCAAGAAACGCCACATAGATTTTGTCACCCGTTATTCCACTGTCCAGATGGCAGTAATGCCCGAAACACTTGTAATTTTCACCTTGTTGTTGTATTTTTGACCAGCTGTGACAAAAACACTGCTCTCTCTGAGCTCTTCCTTTTCAGGGCCCCTTTAAAACGCACAGCTTGTTTGCGAGGAACATATTCACATTACAGTCAGTCCAAATGAATTGACTTCAGAAAATCCCACTGCAATTATACTTAATTCATAATTAATGCGGAGCAGACTGGGGACCTAATTTACACTTGCACATTGTCAGTTTCCCTGCATGTGCTTGTCATTCTGCATAAGAGTAAACACGGCTTGCTTTGGAAAGAGGGTGGCATCTCCTCACCATTACCTCGGCTCAGGGGAACTGTGCACCGTGGCACGCAATTGCGCCATTAGATGATAAAAACAAAGGAAACGATCTGACTACCCAGTCGCTCCAAACAAGAGCAGGTGTGTGCAGCCATGTTAACAATAGGGGGTACCCTCTGATTGTGTTGTAGGCAGCATTGTTTATTATTGAACCCCCTCAGAATATACGACTGACACCTTCGCTTTGAGTTGACGGGGAGGAAAAAACAAAGACTTTCATGTGCAAGTTAGATCCTTCGAGCTTGTGATTATAACAAGACCTGGATACACCCATACATGTGTATATATGCTCGTGAGTGGGTGTTTGAGAGTTCATCTGTTCATGCATGAGTTAGATGTGACTTTGCGTGTGTCTGTGTCTGTGTGTGCATGTGAGGTTGACAGAGAGAGAGGGGGGGGGGGGAAGAGAATGGGCATTTCGAGAGTCTTTAGGAGTGTCATACTGTGAAAGTGGGGCTCTTGATCTTTGTTGTTTGTGCTGTGCTGCCGTATTGTGCTGAGCTGTGCTTGGCTGTATAGAGTGGTATTTCTGATAGGGTTTGACGTGCTGCAGCCAATGAGCACAGACAGAGGCTGCTTTGGAAAACCGCCGAGTATTAGTCCAATCACAGCACTGACAGTCAGGCTGACACTCTGAATTTGTTATTCTCCTTTATTCAAGCTCCAACGTTCACTCACATCCTGTCCGTGAGCCACCTCAGTTGGAGCTGCTCGCACCCTGTCACAGACTTGTGTTCAGCGTTGTGCATGTACTGCATGTTTGCTCCACACACTGTGTGTGTTGTCAGAGAAGGGGGAAAGAAATGAGGAAACGGTGTCGAACTGAAACCGCTTTCCGACGAAATGCTCTGACCCGCTCTGCTTCGCTCCGCATCGGATAGTTGTGCGTAAGTCAACACGTGTACGCTGTGTATACAGTTTTGGATCTCGCAATTACAAGTGTGACTAAGCTTCACAAACAACGTAGTGATACAGTAAGAGGAGCTTGGCGTGGAAAAAAACAATTTCATGGTAAAGAATCTCACATCGAAGACTCTTCTGGGACAAGGCATTTACTGTAGCTTGTTAAAAATGGAAACGTTCTTGTAGTCATAATGGAAGCAACTGTACAGCAAACAATAAACCTGTAGATTTCAGGATGTATCAGGCAGATGCTTTCATTTATTTGGACAATTCAAGCAAAAACAAGTGCAAAACATATTTTTCTTCATGGTGGCTGCTTTCATCTGCTAAGAAATAAAGGGGTTGTCTCCCTCTAAGCATATTTTTTTGTTTTATTTATCTCTTATTCAAGCAATACACCGAAAACACAACATCTAGCAACATAATGACATTTAGTGCATCTCCAAGGCTGCATAATGTACATCCCAGATATAGCAGGACAAAGTTAATTGATAACATATTTCTTTTACTTTTACAGTTATCACTCCTCTGAAATCCACAAGCTGCAGCTCAAGTACAATAAAACACAGTAATGGTTACATTCAGCACACACAACGCATTCTCCAAGCTTTAAATATTGAAATTTTTGCGGCGTCCTGAAGCATGAAACAGTAGCCAAATTCCTAATCTGCCCCTAACCTTGACTAAAAGGTTTTTGTTGTCAAAGTCAAAACACGAGGGTGGATTGCCGACACCAAACGCTGCTCTCAGAAGACCCAAACAGAACTATATCTCGCAGGTTCACACGCCGCTCGATACTGAGAAAAAGGCTCCTCAGGTGGGAAGTTTTAAATTGCTATTTGTAACAGCCCGTGTGGTTCTAATCAGACGGTAGTTGCAGAGTCCGTTTTAATTTCATTACCACTGCGGTAGCTAATTTTAGCTGCGAGTGTCTGTGATCCTTCTGGTGGCATTGTAAGAGTTTGACACGTCCTATTATTCACACAGCCGCTCATCCTCTGAGCTTGTACTTTACAAAGCAACCTTTCCTGCTCCTCATCACACACGTTTTATGAGAAACGTGTTCGGGGTAGCGAGGTGTTGTGATTTTACAAGCAAGCCTGTCTGCAGGGATTCTGTTGCTCGATGATGATCTCTTGTTAAAAACAAATTATGAAAGGATAAACTGAAAATGATGAATATTCATTTTAATTTATGGCTGGAGAGACTTAGATCATAGCCGAGGACAAAAAGGCAAAGTAAATGTGTTTCTTTGATTTTCGGGGGCAGTTTTGGTTGCAGCAACCTGAAAAAAAACATCAATGGCAATTACGAAAATATTTTGGGAAGTGGATGCTCTTTTTTATTTTCTCTTTGTGAGCAAAGTTTTGTATAAGAATAAAAATAAGAGAGATTTGTTTCACTGAATGTTACGTTCTGGTTCTTGCGATGCTTGTGCCCAGATTTCAGGCTTGAAGTACTGTAAAAACAAGTTTTGAAGTTGCCAATGTCAAGTCAAACCATAATGAGACAATTTTTCTAGAATCTCAAGCAGATGTAGGATTGTATTCATTGCTTTTATTTTGAAGGCTTCGCTTGACTGAAGTTGCTTGTTTCCGCCACTGTTTGGCTTCACTGTCACGATTTGGACCCACTGAGTTGAAGTGGTCTAAGCAAATAACATGCACAGAGAACGAAAATTTAATATGAAAATGTTTTCGAGCAATCTGTCGCTACCTTGATGAATTCACATTATCCTCCAAATTACTGTTTACTGTATTTTCTCAAACTGTGTCAGTCTCGTCGAAGCCTCTCGGTGGAAACGTTCAGTTGATATGGTAACATCCCCAATGTAAACAGCAAAACCCAGGGGGCTTTGAAATTTATTAGATTCACAAGCAGGCGCTTAATTGACTTTCTGTGGTATGTGTGCGTGAGCGTGTTCCTGGCTTTAATACCCCATGTTTGCACTTTTGTTAATTCATTTGGTCCCAGTACATGCGCGGCCAAGTACAGACACGAGTGAGTCACGAGCTGGAACACACACACAAAGGGAACACACGTTAGCGGAAGAGATCTGTGAGAAGGAGGGGGCGCCGGGACGAGAGGTGACCAGGGTGTCATCGATTGCTGCAGGGATGGAGAGATGTGTCCCTCGCTGTGAGGCGAGTCAAGACGAGGCAAAGCTGCGTGCCGCAGGCCATTTTTGTGCCTGATGACTCGCAGCTGATGTCTTATCTTGGCCAGTCAACATGGAGGATTGAGTGTGTGCACAGGGAAAAAAGAGAGGTGGGGAGGGGGAGGGTAGGGGGCAATGGTGGGGGAAAAAAAATCTGTTATCTAGCTTGTGATACAACAGATGCTACAGACTCGCAGCAGAGCTTGAAGATTTTGTTGCATTATTTTTGATAGTTTTAATTTCAAGCGAGTTGCTTAAAAGCACCTAAATGCTTCAGAATTGTTGGTATTAGCTGTGGGATCAAGTGGAGGAGGCTAACATATGTTTGTTGTACAAGGTAGCTCACAGCTTAGTTTGTTGATCCTGACAAACGTATAGGGATTACTCTCGTTGTCGTATCTCCATAATAATAATGTTACAAGTTGATTCTCTTGCACACAAGGAAGCTGGAAGAAGACACCTATTTCCGTTTTGTTTGTAGAGTGCTTAGTAAAGCGAACACAATTTAAAGTTGACATTTTTTTCAAATGAAACACACATAAAGAGTTCTCAACGAAAGCCCACACGACCACCTGCTCAGATGACCTACAAGGTCATTCAGGTGATGTTTTGTGGCACAAAAATTGTTCTGTCACACAAATTGTGAAATCAGACGAGCAATATCTGGATTATAAAGCAAGCTTGTGAATCTCAGTGAAGAAAACTGCTCTTTTTAAGTAAATATTCTTCTAATATGTTTAATATTTCTATTTTCTTTTCAAGGTTTAAAATGTTTTCAACATCACAGGCATAGTTTCAAAATTGTACCAGTACTCAATACCCTTGTGGAGGCTGTGGCAGGTAAAATATTGGGTTGTCCTTCAGTTTGGAGGCTGGAGATTCGATCTTTGGCTCTGGCTGCCAGTGAGCCAAAATGTGCAGCAACACGCTGAATGAGAAGTCGCTCTTGATGGAGGGTAAGCACCTTGGATGGCAGCTGACTGCCGTCGGTTGGTGTGAATGGGTTAATGGGTGTCGTGTAAATTGCTTTGAGAGTGCTAATGTGGTGAAAATGCACTATATAATGACCGTCCATTTATAAGAGCTGTGCGTCATGCGTTTTGTTTGCACTGTTGGATGCAATGTTAAAACGCCATCTTAAATACAGAGTGGACTGAACTTCTGTGAGACCAGTGAACTGCACTGAAGCCCCCCAGAAAGCAATTGTTTCTTTTTTCCTCAGAAACAATTTCATGTCTTTTGTTGAAAGCCACGATTTAGTATATTTCCTCTGAGGTGACTTGATAGGCTCTTATGGTTTAGAGTCGACTGACTGCAGCCTCGTATCAGACTTTTTCAAAACATTTAAACGTGCTCGTTATTTTTGCAAATGTACTGCTTGTCAGCTCACACATTCCTGTCTTGGCAGCAATTTGCGATGAAATCGAATACAGCTCTACCTCACTTGTTGCCTCACAGAAAAAAGACTTAAGTGATCACAACCTTGACTTATTAATGTTCTACTCATCCAACATGGTGACTTGTTCCCTCTTATTCCACAAGTCTTGGTGGTTTTATTGTGTCCAGGTGGCCAGTTGCCATTGCAGTGCTGAACGGGAGCCTGTGGCAAGTGCTAAAATGTTGCATATTTATCATTGCATATTTGCATAGATGTGAAAAACCTCCCACATTACTTTATATATACTTTGAATGCAATCTGCAGTACTTTTCACGTTTTTTCCAGCAGTAGTTCTTACTTTCAGTGATAATAATAGAAAACAGGCA